>APFE031698683.1:0-12955 GCA_000404065.3 Pinus taeda | reverse complement strand
TATGTTTAACACTTGAACTCATTCAATTGTTGTAATACACATATATTAATGAAAACGTTTTGTATGAGCTATTAACAATGTCTTGCCTGTGTTGGTTACCTCCCCATACATTAGACAAATCTTTCATGTAAACTTTCTATAATGAATTTCGCACCCACGCAGACTCCACCGTTGTGTGTTGTACGTGTTATCTTTCATTGTGTGTTGTGACTACTGCATCCGTGTGGACTTCTCTTCTAGAAGCTATGCACATCCTGTTGTGTTGTGTGTTCCTAACAGAGTTGGGGCTTCCTCCCATCTTACTTGGGACTCTCTCTCACCCTCTCCTTCTATAGTGAAAGACCCATTGACACAAGTAACACTAGTAATCATTAGGAACGCAAACCTCACTACTCGAAGACAAAGTAGACGACTCTCTTGTGATGGCAAGAAAGAGCTAAGGCAAATCTTTAAGATAATGGAAACCGGGCCATCGTATCGGATGGGACTCCCATATCAAACTGTGTGCGGTGTAGTTGGGACTTCATATTGGGGTGATCCCCTGAATGTTGGCAGGTCCAGCACCGTCAACACATAGTTATAGTATTTTTTGTTTGACTAGACATTTAAAGCCTAATCATTGATGCTAAATAAATGTGTATGTCATAGGACATTGAACTGCTTAGTTTAATTATTTTTTTTCTTTTGAATTAAATATCTATGCTACCTGATATCAAAGATTTATGTCATAGATACGAGAATTTTTTGTTGGCTTTCCACTAGGGAAACAGACCATAAACATAACTTCAAATGCTTCAAAATTGCCAAAGCTAGAAGAAAGTTTTTTACTACAAAATACAAAATATATAGAAAGTCTAGATGGCCATTGCAACCTTTCTTTAGTGTTATACTACGAGACGAGAACCTAAAATAAAAATAAAAAAATGTATGAAGGTAGTTGCATATGCATATTTATTTTTCAGAGATCGTGGTTTCAACATGTATGGGATCCTTGTTGCTGCCACAATAATTGCCAAGATTAGGAGAAGGCGCCAATTATCATTCAATTATTACAAGCCTATGGTCCATTCCATTTCGACACATTGCATTTGATTAAGAGATATAATGACATCATTCTTGAGCTCATTTCAATCTACCAAGGCTTTTCACAGAAGGAATTCGGTATGCTAGTAGATAACCATTTTAGACATGTACTGATTGTGTCTTACCCCTATATGACTAGCATGGGGCACCTAATCAACAACCTAATAAAACATATTAGTGTATGTGAGGTTCTATCTCTCATTGGAGAGCTCTCACTCGACATGAATAATCTCTTCCTCTATTTGTTGGGGGGTCAATTCCATGTAGTGTGATATTGAACTCTCAGCCTAAATCTAGGCTCTAGAATGTCACAGCTCCTAATAATAGGTACTATTGCGTCTAAAACTTTCCTTCTTCTTGGAAATATATGTGTGTAAGTAAAATGAGATAGGGAGAGGTGTCACTTCGTGGTTTCCTAGAGTAGACGTGATCAGATTATATCTTAGATTGCTAACTAGGCCCCATCGAAATTTACCACGAGTTTAAGTAGATATATCTGCAAATAAATGATTGAAACTAGGTTGAAGGTGAGTGTTTAAAATATAAAATTTTAATAAAAAACAAACTAAAACTTTTGTTAGATTCCTAGCTCTAGAGGGGGGATGCCATGAGGGCGTCATTTCTTTTCCAACAAAAATGGCTTGTCCCATTGAAATCTGATGAAATTTGACCCCAGAGTGAAGCCTAAGAAAATTAATGTGCCATGTATGTTACCATCATTCTTGGTAAGTGAAGAGGAAACAACAAGGCTATGCTTGCATTCTCGTCTAAGACTTAGAGTTTGCCACAAAGAAAATTCATGGAAAAATATGGTCTGTCTAGCATGGAAAGTGAACTTAGCCTTTGGTTATATCCCCTAAAGTGCAAGGGAAGTCTTGATAAGGGGAGAAACTATGAAGGTCACCCTGAAATAAGGAGATTCATTTCTCATGTCATTAAAAAAAACTATAGACTATGTGTATAATCCAATGTAGTATCCATGAATGGTTCATCATTAAATGTGAAAGAATTGATAGGGATGTAGTGGGTTGGTGTATGTGTGAGAATGGTGCTAGAATCCATTACTTTCCTTAGAAGATATCCCTGACTTCCCATTTGGATGGGTGGTTGGCTATGGCTTTGAATGTTGAGCAGGCTCACTGGGTGGCACCCTATAATAATGGTTGTCTTCTTATATATCAATTAACATTCTTCGAGGATAGGGGCGTGTTTTCATGTCCCACTAGTTGGTGGGATGGGTGGTGGAAATGTCCTCCCTGCTCCATAATTTCCACATTAGTCACCCCATCCTAGGATCATTTAGTTTCAATATTGCTTAAAATTTGAATATAATTGTCTAGGATAACAATTGATTCATTCCAACTTTTTGATCTTGAATTCACACTTATACTAAGAGGGGGGAAGCGAGGGGTGTGAGGTGAATCTGTATAATACAATTTCTTACTTATTTAAACATTGAAGCACCATAAAACGTCAATCTCATAAGAAAAACATGAAAAGAAAGATATACATGGAATCCCTTTTAGAGAAAAATGCAAAACTTCTTTACTTAATTTTTTTGTAGGCACCAACCTACTTATACAAATTTTGTAGGTACCAACCTATTGGTACATACTTCGTATGCACAAAACCTATAGGATACACCAATTCCCTATGAAATTTTCTTTACTATCTATTCTTCTAAGGTCAACTCTTCTTTTCTAAATTTGTGTAGTCACCTCATCCTTTATTATTTTTAACTTGGTGATTACTTCAATTACAACTTCTAAAATGGCATGCTCTATTATCTAACTTTGTTCAACCACTTCTCATTTAAAAAATATGCTTTATTAGATTATTACTTTTGTTGTACCTCTAAGATGATAATGGTCGGCTATCATGACAGAGAATCTAAGATAATTGTTTTGGGGGTTTTGTTCTAATTTGGAGGACCAATGAATGAAACAGATGTAACACCGTAATGCCTAATCTTTTGAATAATATTAATTCCAAAATAGAGGGCTGCTATAAAATTTCACACAGTGAAATAGCTTGTATGGTGGTGAGAAAAAACAAAAAACAATATGATTATCACAGTTTTCAAATTGAAAATTAAATAATCATAAGTAGAAAACCTCTGACCTATGTTTAGAAGGTTTAAGAGAATATGCTTAAGCTTACAAAAGATGCTGATGATTTATTGATTCAGAGGGAATTAATTAAACAGACAGTCCATTAATTCATTCTCTTTATAGATTATCACTTCAGAAGCTTATAGGAATAGATTGAAACACAATTATTCTTACCTGGTTATCTCTGTAAGACATAAGAATATGAACAAAAATATAATGAGTAATACTGGAAATAATTATAGGAAACACAAACTGTGTAAAACCGAATTCAAAATCCTTTGCTTTGTATTAAGGTTCCAGAAAAGTCAAGTACATAAAATGCTTAGAAATGCTTCATCAAGGGTGCAACCCCTTAATAACTCGCGCAGAGAGTTATTTATACAACAGTAGAACTAAGGAAATATCCTAAACTGTTTTTACAAAAATAGATTATTTTAAAATCAAAACAAAGACTTCTAGTTGATCTGGCACTATTTTGATGATGTGTTGTTGGTGACTATTGCTAAGAAAAACTGAAAATTGTTGATGTTGGTTGCCTGTTCCTCCAAAAGCCGAATGTTGTTTGATTTTCATGCTGGATGTCATACTTACTGATGACCTTTCATCTGATACACTCTATCTGCCTCCTTCGTTTAGTCTTTTACCATGAATTCTATGTTTTAACAATTATTGTGAATACTTCCACCTTATTGCTTTGTTATCTTTTCACTTTTACCTTTTACAATAAGACATAAGTAACAAGCATTATAATATGTCCTAGAGAATTGCTAGTATGAATCTTTTAGTGTTTGCTGGTGAAAATGATTTCATCTCTGTTTTATCGTTTACTACCTCTCTGTAAATGATTTCTTCTGGTGTGCTAATGTATGGAATCTTCTGTTGAGGAAAACCATTCAAATACATTTCCTGAGAATTTGGAACAAACAAGTTTTTAACTATTATAAAAACTGTTTGTCTAGTTCTTATATGATCACTTGAAAAAATGAACCAGTAGTTAATGAAAACACATGTTTGCAGGAAGGAGATAAATGGCTTTATTTGAGCTGAGAGGTCTATGGACAGATTCCTGGTAGTGTTTGGAAGGTAATCGGTGGTCGGATTGAGTTGCAGATGTTCAGGGTGGCGCAGGAATGGTTGGGCAGGTTTCACTATGTAAATAGGAAAAAAGAGTGAAAAGGAGGGTCTTTGGCGTTTTAACGGGTAAAGTTTAAAATTTTGCACAGAATTCGATAAGTGAACAGTGGATGGTTTCGGCCAATGCGGGGAGGCAGTTTCGGAGGCCATCGCACCGCTTTTGAGTGAAGGGCAGTTTTTTTGGAGAGCACGCGAGTTAACATAAAGCTACCACATAACTGCAAGGGGCCCGAGCAAAACCATGAATCTCACATGCTCTCGGGCGAGTAAAGGCCAGAGATTGGGAGTGCGTGATATGGATGTGGGTCATCGGATTTTAAAGTGGATGTTCAGAGGGTTGTCACGCAGTGGAGTTGCACAGAGGCGAATTAACGGAGAATAGCGGGCCCTAGGCAAATTAATTACAGTTAATATTAATTAAATAATGAATAAAGCGGGTTAAAAATATAATGGATGGGTTTAATAAAATGGGACAAGGGTTAAAAAGTAGCTAGGTTTATTAACCGCACCAAGGGGGTGGGTTAAAAGGTTTTATATATCAGAAAAAAGTGAATATCACAGAGATTTGTTAAGTAATGAGGGGGGCACACAAAACTTAGGATAAAGGGTTTTATGGGTTTTTAGACATTTTGTCCAGAAAAACATGAAGGACAGAGTTTAATTAAATAAAGCGGAGGGGGGAATAAAAGTTAGGATAAGGGGTATTTATGGGTTTTTTTAGGAAAAATAGGGAAATTAATAAGGGGAAAGTGATTTTTTCAAGGGGAAATGGTTTCACAGTAGGAAAAAGGGGTTTTTGGGTAGGGAAATGAGTTTGGAGGGCATTTCTAGGAAAATGTGTGAAGCCAAGGGGCAAGGGGAAAATGAAGGGAAAAGGTATTTTCTTAGGAAATGATGGGATAATGAGGAAATTAGTAAGTATGTAGTGGGGGATGAAACGAAATGAGGGGAAGTTAACCAAATCAATTTGTGAAGAACTTTTCACTTTCATAATTGCTCTTGCACACTGAAACATTAGATGAAGCATGATAAATATGCTTATGCTTCAATCAACTTTGTACTTATGCAACCTTCTTCTACCTACCCTTTACTTATCCTAACATTTTTCCTTCATTTAATTGGGTGCATTTGAAAAGAAAACTATACAATTCTAGTCTTATAACATCCAAGGGCTCAGATTAAACTAATGATCTCCTTATTATTATCTACCTAACTAATGATGTGCCAAGATTAAACAGTTTGGCTAGATCTTTATTCTCTAACTATAAACATGAAATTTAAAGCATGAACTAGTCAAGATTAAACTATTTGACTATAATGGGTTTTGGCATTTATGACAAGATGCACACAACCATTATTTTTCATAACAAAGTAAAAAGTAGTGGCACTTGGACTTGCACACTTTCATGATCTATTTTTTGCTTTTTGCTTTTCTCTCTAACCTAACATTTTATTTTTGCCTTCATTTTTTAGGGCATCTATTCTAACATTTTATTTGATATGGAAATATTTATCAAAATATTTCCTAACATTTTTATTCAGTATTATTTTTGTCCATATCATAGCTTAACATTGTTTGAAAAATATTTTCATTTTTTGAACTAATTTATTTTAACTTATCAAAACCAAAAAATGCTACAACATTGGCTCCATCTGGGGATTGCTTTGTCTTGTAGAATGCAGAGGACCCGCAAATCCATGTGCCTTCTCCTTGGGCTACGGAGTATTTTGCTATAAGAAATCACACTGACAGCACCAGAGTTTTTACAATGGTAGTAATGAAATCTACTTCAACTTCTCATTACTGAATGTAATGTTTGAGAAACCTTCCATTTACAAGATAAGTGGAATATAGCCACTCAAGATTTTGTAGCACAAAAGTGTTGTTTCCCTTCACTTCAGTAATTTCTAAGTGTCCAAACCACAGGTTGGCAAACTTGTCATGTTTTCCCTTTTCTTCTCTCCTGGAATCCAATCTTAGAACTAGATCACCTTCCTTGAAGTCCCTTTCCCTGGCTCTTCTGTCAAATAGGCTCTTCATATTATTTTGATACTTTTTCAATTTTTATTGAACTTCATCTCTGTTTTCATTTAGTTCAATAACCTGATTTATTCTCCTTGAAAAATCATCAGGTTCATTTGTTGAATCCTGCAAGAATTTTAAAACAGGGAAAATCAAATTGGTAGGGAAGATTGCATCTTTCCCATAAACTAACTGGAAAGGCGATTTTCCAATAGATCTCTTTGGAGTAATTCTGTTTGCCTATACTGCATAAATTAAGTGAAATTCTTAGCTCTTTTTATGATCTGCTAGAGTCTTTTTGATTACCTTTACCAGACTTTTATTGGAGGATTATGCAAGGCCATTAACTTGTGGGTAATATGGATTTGAATGATGTAACAAAATCTGATATTTCTGGCAAAAATCAATGACTTCAACACTATAAAAAAGTTGTTGCATTATCAATGACAATTTGAGTTGGGCAACCAAATCTAGATAAGATGTTCTCTTCAATAAATTTGATTACTACTCAATCAGTAGCATTTCTCATTGGAATTGCTTCCACCCATTTAGCGAAGTAGTCTGTTGCAGTGAGGATCCATCTATGCTAATTACTTGAAGTGGGATGAGTCTCTCCAACAAAATCTAATGCCCATTGGAGAAAAGGTTTTGAGACTATTGATGGAAACAATGGAAGAGTTGCTAATTTTTTCTTACCAGCAAACATTTGACAAGGAACACAACCTTTGACCTTTTCTCCTACTTGCATGAAAAATGTTGGCCAATAAAATCCTTCCCTTAATATCTTATAAGTTGTTCCTCTCCAAGCATAATGTCCTCCACAAAATACTATATGAAACTGGTCAATGATTCCTTCAGTTTCGGATTCTGTTAAACATAATAACAAAATATTTAGTGGATATTTCTATTACAAATTTTCATTTATGATACAGTACTTCACTGCTTTCAATTTGAGAGTGTTATCACACAGAATTTTCCTTAGAAGTTATCAAAAGAAGGAAGAAACTGAGGTAACCACACACCAATATTTTAAGTATAGGCTCTAGCCAACCTATGACCCAGAGAGGACTCTCTCTATGTAATTTAGCTTTGTTTTATTGGTATTTTAGGCTAGTTCTTAATGTTCATGGGGGTATGGATTTTGAATTTAAGGTTTGGTGGTGGAATTCTTGGAACAGATGGATAGAGTAGGACCTTTAAGCCATTGGGCTATGGAGTCAACAAATGGATAGCAGAACTAGATCAATTCACTAAAGTGAATGTTCACAGGGCAAGCTAGCAAAGTAAAGAGCAAATCTGTAGGTCGAATGGGTGAAATGATCCTAGCCAGGGTGAGAGAGCACTTAAGAATCCTCAGACCGGGGCTAAAATGAAGAAAAAGGGATAATCATGAACAAAGGGCAATTAAGAATCCTTTGCTATAGATCACAAGGAATAACCTACACAAAGGAGAAATCAAGAATTCCTTAACTTATATTTGTGAAGAAAACATTCTGTATGCATAACAGTCAAGACAGTGTGCGGTTTAGTAATTTCTGAAATATCATTCCAGGTTATAGCATTCATATTTTTGGAGATACAAATAATATTATGGAAAACTCAAAGAAAAGTAACGCTGAATGTGAGAAAATACTTATTTGAACTTCGCTTTGCACAAGAATCTAGTGAAATATATTATCTTTATTCCTTGATCGAGCTAGCTGATCTAGTCATTGACACAATAGAACTTCAGACTTAAGAACAATAACTCTATAGAAATGCCAGAAATGCTTGGAATCCACACTACATAATTCGAATAGAGAAGTATATATACAAAAAACTATTACAAAATATCTCAAACCAATTTGAGATTTATTTTAGGAAATATAAATATCTTCTTGAAAGAAGATAGAGACAGCTAATGAACTACTTCATGCTATCCCTATTATTATGGTTGTGCTGGCCTTTATGGTTGAAGTGTAGCCCTTTATGTTGGCTTGCAGTTGTGAAGTTTCATGCTGGAGTCTTCTCTTCTTTCATCTTTCCACTGATACTCTTTGACCTTGTTGTGTTGTTTTTACCTGTTTCACCTTGCAGCCTTCATTTTTACTGTGCAGTAGATTTTTGATGTAAATTTATCATAGTAAGTGTGCCATTTTCTCCCACCATTCTTCATCTGGTAATTTCACATTCACCATTCTCCTGTAGATTTTATCAGCCTCAGTATACTTTGCAATATTTGGCTTGGTGAGGAACAAATGTTTTACCTCATGCTCAAGGAAAAACAAGTTCTCAAATATGTAATATAACACTTTGCTTGTTAGCAGGGCTTTAATGGATGAAGAACTGGCTTATTTCTTTGCCAATTTTCTAAGTCTATCACCATAGACCAATTGTGTCATGAGTTTGTCATTGATGACCATAGGATTGGGTAGACCTTTCCCCCTTAGAATCTGGAATTTAGGCATGAACCTATCAATGTCTACTTGCATATTATGGAAATTTTCTTCTAAATTGAGCATAAGGTTCCTTTCGGAAAGGACCTTCCTTATTTCCAAAATAATAGCAGTCCTATCTTCTATATTTAGCTCTTGGAGCTCATATCTATTCTTCCCTTTGAGGAAGTGGATGAGTCTATTTTCATCCTCAGGCTTATTTCCCAACTCCTCCTTCACTTTCTAGATAACTTCTATAGCTATCTTTACCAAATCTATTTGCTTAAAAATGACTTGAATTGATGGCCAAATATCGTTGTCAGAGTCAATGATATTGGCGCACAACATTTCCTTGGTTTTTCCAAGTGTTTTCTCTAGTGTTAAATCCTTCTCTAGGATTTTGATTCTCTCACCCATTCTCTGTGGCTTTTGTGTTATTCTTTTTGCTTGAATTGGGAAAGTTTGCAATCAGTTTCCAAACTTTTCACCTTTTCCTTTAGTCTCTTCATCTTTGTGGCCTGGATGGACATCTCTTCCATGGATTTAATCAATTCTAATACTTTTTCTCCTTGTGCACCTATTATTGTTGTAGATTCTATTGTTACTGGCAATGCTATGGCAGGTGGATCAGTGGGTGCTAGTTTAGAAGGAACTACTACAGATATTGTTGGGATGACATCCTTGGAAGTTGTGGCCAAGTCGCTCTGCTTCTATTGAATTAAAACATCCAACTCTTTTTCTGTCTCCTTAATTTGATCATTCAGCTTCAGGACCAAGTCCATCAACTCCTCATGTCTGGTTTGATTCTCTAAGACTTCTAGAGTTTAAGGATGATGCAGTTGGGGTATTTTCAATTGCCTCTTAAGTGCAACAATATCATTATTTTTATTCTTAATAAGATGCTCTGTAGCTTTTATATCCTTGGGATTGTGTCCCAATTCAATTACTAAGTCCTCTAAGGACTTGATCCTCATATCCTTGGCATGTGAGGAGGCCTTCTCTAAATGAAATTGTGTTGAAATGTTGTTCAAAGAGTTTTGTAGCTGATGGGTAGCCATGGATTTACCTGTTAGGGTGGAGTATATCATTTCTATAGCCAGTTCGTGTAGTTCAATTTGGCCTATGGGATGAATATCCCTTGCCAACACTTCAAAATCCACTTTCTTAAAATATGATGATGTCTTTGGTTACTGGGTTGTAGGCTTGATAAATGACATCTACAGTGTCCCCTCTTCAATGTCAAAGGCTGACATTAGCCTTGTTTGATTGGTAGGAGTGAGCTTCAGGTATTGTGCATATGTTTGGGCCTTAAGCCTCTCATTTCTAGTTTTAATTTCTTTATATCTTTCCTTGATATCTTGGTCCTTGCCAGCAGGCATTCTAAAGGAAGATACTTCAACACTAAGCTGCCTTTCCAACATCTTAGTTTATGATGAGGAAGGTTCTTATATGCCTCCAAATGGAGTGGTAGGCCTACTTCCTTCTGCTTCTGTATTGGTGACCTCAACTGAATCTTCAGTACATTCTTTCTCAGAGGTTGGATTTAGCCTTTGCCTCTTGTTTGATTCCTACTGTAAATCAGAGGTGGCCATTCCTGAAGTGGAAGCCCCTTGTCTATTTCTTTTTGGGATCTTCTCCTCATTCTGAGGAGTCTACATGATTGGAGGAGTACTCATAGCAGTGTTTGGTTCTTTTGATACTTGCAAAAAAGAGTTGTCATCAAGCTGCCTATTCTGCTTGATTTGCATATGCTTCTATTTCAAGTATGGGATGGTGAATGAAGGGTCCTAGCTTGACATTTTGTCTCTACTTTCTGATAAATTCCAAAGGATCATATCTCTAGACAAAAGTTCTCTCGAACTTCATATTCTGTAATATCAAATCTGCCTCCTTCCCAGCCTCTCTAGAGTTGCATATGAAGGGGCCTAGTTGGTATTTTATTTTGAAATTGGCCTTCTTCTTGCCATTGACGAAGTTTAATTTGTCTGCATTGATAATTTTCCTATAGTATTCTAATGCAAACAACCCCATTGGGAGGTATCTTGGAAACTTGTATGGTGCAAGCATACACCTATATACCCAGGTTTCTGTATGGTTCTAATAAAGCTACCAGTCACCAACTTTGGTCTGTTTAGACAATTGAGGGACTCTCTTTATTTCTAGACTGATTCTTGAAGGAGGGTTTCCAGTCAGCATTGTCATGACTAGATGTACAAATAAATCAATGAAGTCTGAATAAGAGTATGGAGACCAATACTGGTGGACCAATGGGGTCCAACAAATGATTGAACTGGGTTGACCCTTGGTGTGCAATTTTTGGAGGGTGAATGGGAACTTTTCTGATTGATAATATAAGAACATATGGTATAAAACTGAGGAGTACTTCAAACCCTTTCATTGCGCATTCTTGTGAATTTCTCATGCATTCTGTCAGCTATGAATGTGGCAAAGTCATAAATGGTTGCAAGAGGCTGTCCTAGGGTATAGGTGGACATGAAAGCAAGGATTATTTCATCAATGTAGTCACTTGTGGAGTAACCCAAAAAACAAGATATCATGGCTACAATATTTTAGCCCCAAGGGGAAACTATAGCTGCTAAATATTGAGGGGGGTCCTTAGAGGTGTGCTTCTCTTCTCTGATGAAGGTTTGGAGCAATTGGGCCATTTTTGTAGAGCCGAGTTTGGGATATAAGTCCAATAGGTCTCCAATTGAGAGGGGGGATTAGGTTTGGCCCTGGTTGGAGTTGCAACATCTCATTGATGGACTCAACAATGATGGTGAAAAGGACCTTCTCCTCATGAGACATGATGGTTCTGTGACTAGGGATGTAGCAAGCATAGCACATATGCACAATTTTAGGAAAAATGTGGACTTGGGGGAAGTGGTACTTGGGAAAATTTGACTCCCAAAGGCCTATTTCATCAGCATGGTTCAAGAACTTGTCCCTACTTTGGCAATACTTTGAGCAAGAGCTCTATGAAAATGGTATATTTTATCTGGAAGTCTTTATCAGGTATGGGAAGGTGGTCTAGGTCTAAATGGGGTGTAGAGATGGGTCTCACATCCATAGAAATTAGGGAAACCATACTCAGTTCTTGTGGATTTGAGTGTGGGGAGGAATTCAGAGTTTTTAGGGTGATGGAGGTTTTGCAGTTGTCTATGGCTCACAGTGTCTTAAGTAAATTTGATCTTTTTACTTAATTAACAATGTTAAGAAGGTAAATTGACTTGGAATTTTGATAACAAGGTTGAAATTCCATGGTTAAATACCTGGAATTGGGCGGAATTGACTGTAATGGTGGTTGAAGGCTGCTGCAGAGTTTCGTACAGTACTGGTACAGATTGGTAAATGAGATGGACTGTCTGCAACATCTGTGTAGAAATGGCGGAGGTTTATGAGTAATTAAGCTATTTGCAGGGGTCACAATGAAGTTTTGAGCTCTCAAAGGAAAAATGCTCAAAAATAGTGAAAAGAGGGGTAAACGGGCCTTTATAGGGAAAACGGTTAAATTTGGTGGGTTTCATTATTTTATGAACAGTAACGGTTTTCGGTTGGAAGGGGAAAGCGGTTTGGGAGGTCCGTCGCACTGCTTTTGTGGTGTCGGTGGTATTTGGGAGGGGTCACTCGATTCCACTCATCGATTGACACGTAGCGTCAGGGTCCAGGGGGAAAACCACTTCATCGGGTGGGTAAAGGGCGGACATTGTGTCGGCCCGATCTGGATGAGAGCTATTGGATGAGTGGGACGGAGGTTGCACAGTGATCGGGAGGTGAAGTTGCGTGGTGATTTACCCATAAAGTTTTTGGGGGGGCCCATGGGTCTAATCATGGCTGTATGAGATTATCTTAACCGTTAATCTCATTAGGGCACTTTAAG
The DNA here is from genome assembly GCA_000404065.3 of Pinus taeda. Classification (NCBI taxonomy): domain Eukaryota; kingdom Viridiplantae; phylum Streptophyta; class Pinopsida; order Pinales; family Pinaceae; genus Pinus; species Pinus taeda. Next base: position 310 of record APFE031698683.1, on the reverse strand, counting down.
GTGGGATTAAGGGCTAAGGCAGGGTTATTAATATATTTTTGCGGGATATGGGTAGTGATATAGTTTATAATTAAACTAAGGGGTGGGTTAATTTATACATAAGAATTAAATATATACCGGAAATTGGGTTTTTCAGGGATTTTGTGTATATTAATAAAAGTTAATATGAAGTGAAATGAGCGTGGGGCTGTGCTTGACTTAGGATAAATGTTACATGGTAGGTTTTTTAACATATAACATGTTTGTTATGGGTTTTCCCTATGCAAAAGACTTAACCTTTAGGAAAAGGGTTTTTTTGTGGGGGGGGGGG
>APFE031698682.1:30341-45573 GCA_000404065.3 Pinus taeda | reverse complement strand
AAGTGTTTTTTCCTCCATTGCTCATGCAGTTCTCTGGGGAAAAGTCCCATGGAAGTGGTCGAGTGTCGTCTTTTTATCCATGACAACCCAGCTCAGTGGCTATTCTGGGACAATGCCAAATCTTCAGTAAGTGTCCGGATACAATGCATACTTCCTCCTCCTCCATCTATAAATGACTGTCACCCTGCATTGAACCAACAAGTTTTGCTAGAGCTAAGGTGAGTGCTAAGATTATGCTGGATTGATAGTGAGAATTGAGAGCTATAGAGGAGTTATGCTGCCAAAATATTGAGAGAAGAGGTCACTTTGCAAGGCGTGTTTAGCTGCTGACCCAGTCAGAGGAGGTTCAACGTCAGGCCTCTTTGGTTGTAATCTTTCTCTTCTTTTATTGAATAATGAACGACTATCATTATGGTTCCACTCATGTGTCTTCTAATGATATTTGAGTTATATCTTGTCTGACCGATATATAATTGCATGTACTGGATTTTATGCTTGTGTTTGTATTGTTCTTTGCTTGTGCAAGTGTCCGTTTACGTGGAGCATAAGGATTGTGACCAGCCAAAGCTAAAGGACGGGAATGGCGTTTCTTCTGCAACAAATAGCGTTGGATTCCAGGTAGATCATTCTAATCGATCTTTTGATTTATGCAATTAGGAACCTGCGTGTAGCGTGTGTGATTGTTGCTAGACCCGAGTTGGGCTAGTGGGATCGCCTCTGTCCGCAGAGGGGATTTACCAGTTCAACACTTGGTAACAGTAACTTCTGGCTATTCATTTTCAAGTCTATTATAGATAACTTTCCACGTCGTTGCTCCACCATCAGCACTGTAAACCGTATCAGAAAATATGGGTGGCATCTTTGTAACCTCAGATTCTGAAACACTTTGTTGCTTTTGTTTTTGCATTACTTTCCATAAGGACATCTCTTTTGAAGCTTTCCTGAAATGAAAGAGAGATATATCAGTGTAAAAAGTAGAGGGTAATTAAGGCTGAAGAGCTCTTTGAAATGACTTGAATCATGGGAAGATTAACGCAATCTCTATATTAACTAGCCACAACTTGAAAATATCAACTTCTCTCCTCGAGCTGCTAAACAATAATTTCTCTGTCAACCCACTTGATATTTCATTAAAAACTCAATAACTTCCCACTTTATGCCTAATTTGTTGCATCACGACTTTTAAACGTTGCAACATAGCATTTTTCGTAGATAATGCGAAATTGAATTGCGAAACATCGCAATATTGCATTTCGCAATTTTTTAAGGGATAACACAGTGGCATGCCTTGTGAAATTGCGACTTACAAAGTGCGATCGCATATTCTTAGTGTTGCGATCGGAAAATCACAGTGGAGACTTTATCACATATCGCATTTCGGGATTTTCTTTAGGATGTTAATAATTGTCACATGGAAAACTATGAGATGCGATTTGCGATGATAAAAGTTTAAGTATGGGTTCCATTCTAAAGGTTTAAAGAAAATTTTAGAGTTAGAGCTTATTTTCAAAAGATAAAAATTTAAAAGGGTCCCCATTTATATGCCAAATACTAACTATCCTTATAAATGGGGGTGTTTTTACATAGTACAACAGGATCCCAAGGCTTCTTCTGGTGTAGACTTCTTCTTCGATCTAGGGTTTTGATGCTTCTTTGTAGATCTTGACTTTTGCTTTGATATCCTTCGATATTTGTTCCTTGACTACTCATGTGTCCCTTGATGAGATGCCCTTTCCTTAATTTGTCACCTTAGCTCTAATCCCGTGTTGAGAAATATAGGGCATAAAAATTAGGTGATTTCTCTTCTAATGATAATTGCTTGTGAATGCTTTTTACTTCTTTAGATTAGGATCTTCTCTTAGATTATTATAGTTTTATTCTTAATCAAACAACTACCAATGTATAAATAATAAGAGACAAGAGACAAAAAAATGTAGGCGATCAGTCAATGCCAAAACCTCTCTAACTTGAGAGGAAAATCCAAACAAATTCTTCTTCTCATAGAAACTTCAGTTGACGAATACAAAGACCATGACCAAGGCCCTTGACCTATTAACCTTTCCAAGACCAAGTCACAAGGCTTTCTTAACTTCTTCTTCTTTTAGATAGTCAAACTTCTTTCCTCCTCTCATTGCTTTGGCTAACCTTCATAATTTGGTCCTTAGCTCATATTTGCACCTTTTGGCCCTTATTTGGAAAACCTAGTTTCATTACTTGAGAGAAATGTTATCTCTCAACTTCCGTCACTTGAGATGGAGATTATTCCTTCCTTAACTCGAGTAGAGGATCCACTTGATTTCCTCCTAAACTTGTCTTCTCAAGATGATTGTAATATCTTAGCCCTTACTGCATATGATAACACCATATTCTCGCACGTGTGAAGGTGTTAGCCAAAAATAGTTCCAAATGAACTTGGTCGTCTTCCTCTTTCTTCGCTTGGTGATAAGACTTCTCTTTTTATGATATTCACACCTTTTCTTATTCAGATTTCCTTGACCAAAATTGTGTTCTCAAAATGAAGGTCAAGCTACCTATATAGTGTTTTTTCCATCAAATAAGCTGACTTGTGCCAATGGTAAGTCGACTTGTCATCTAAGGAGCATATTTTTCTTCTTTTGAAGGCCAACATGAGGGGGAGACTGTGACAAGGCCTTGGAGAGTTTGTGACATAATCAAATTTTATTTTTACAATGTGTAATATGCCCAAAAGGGGGAAGAAGAGAATATTGTAGGGAAAGAAGAAGCCTACATCAGTGAGGATGGTCACAGTTATGTAGGCCAAGTGTTGTTGTGGGAAAGGGTGTGTGATGTTTGTAGTTCATATTTCTACTGACAAGGGTAAGGATGTTGAGGATGCTGAAATCTTCAAAAGGTACCATGTACTACAACAATTTTAAGATGTATTTCCAACAGAGATTCCTGAGTTGCCTCCTCACAGGGAAGTGGAATTTTCTATTGAGTTGGTACCAGGGGCAACACCAACATAAAAATCACCTTACAGGATGAGCACACTGGAGTTGGTAGAGTTGAAGTTGCAACTGAAGTAAATGCTTGATAAGGGATACATTAGGCTAAGTGTACGGCCTTGGGATGAACTAGTATTGTTTGTGAAGAAGAAGGATGGTACTCTCAGGTTGTGCATTGATTACATGCAACCAAACAAGGTGATGATCAAGAACAGGTACCCATTGTCGAGGATTGACAACTTGTTTTATTAACTAAAGGGAGTAGCAATGTTCTCAAAGATTGATTTGAGATCAAGATACCATCAGATACACATCAAAGAAGAGGACATCTACAATACTGCTTTAAGGACCAAGTATGGGCATTATGAGTTTGTTGTAGCTCCATTCGGTTTAACTAATGCTCTAGCTACTTTTATGTGTCTGATGAATAGTGTGTTTCATCCTTATCTGGACAATTTTTTATCGTATTCGTTAATGACATCTTGATATATTCTAAAAATAAGGAAGAGCATGTCAAGTATTTAGTAGGAGTGTCGAGGTTGCTAAGAGAGGATCAGTTGTATGCCAAACTTAGCAAGTGCAATTTATTTCAGACAGAGGTACACTACTTGGGACATGTTGTTTCCAAGGATGGCATAGTAGTAGATCCATAAAAGATAAAGGCCATCATGGAGTGGGCAACTCCTGGAAATGTGGATGAATTCAGATAATTCATGGGGTTAGAAAGTTACTACAGGAGGTTCATCAAGAATTTCTCATGCATTGCATATCCTATTATATATTTGTAGAGGAAAGGTAAGAAGTTTAAATGGACAAAGGAGTGTGCAACTAATTTTGAGCAATTGAAGAAGTTGTTGAAAAATGCTCCAGTGTTAAACATTGCAAATCCAAATAAAGAATTCATAATGTGTACAGATGCTTGCAAGAAAGGGATTAGTGGAGTCCTTATGCGGGAGGGATAGGTGATATGATATGAGTCTAGGAAACTGAATGAGCATGATAAAAACTATGTGACTCATGATCTTGAGCTGGTAGCTATTATTCATGCCTTGAAGATGTGGAGACATTATCTTCTTGGTAGGAGGTTTGTGTCGATGAGCGATCACAGTGGGTTGAGATATTTGTTTGACCAACCGAATTTGAATATCAGGTAAGCTAGATGGTTGGATACCCTTAGTGAATTTGACTTCAATATTAGATACCTTAAGGGAAGGAGAATAGGGTTACAGATACTCTAAGAAGGAAAGTGAACCATGTTGCAATAGTGAGCTCATATGGGACAAATCTAAAGGACCGGATCTTAGAGGAAGGACAACAAGATGACAAGTATAGGGAGCTTATGCACAGGTTACAGCAGGGTACAAGTGATCAGGATGTAGACAATCGTCTCACGGCATATGGTTTGGTGAGATTCAGGGACAAAATCTATGTATTGGATGAAAGTGAACTCAAGAAGCTTATCTTGAGGGAGTTCCATGTCAAACCATATTCAAATCACCCAGGATACCAGAATACATTGACAAAAGTGATGTTCTATTATTGATTGAATCTGAATAAGGAAGTGGCAGATTTTGTGGCGATATGTATGGACTGTCAGCCGGTCAAATTAGTGTAAGAATCCAAGAGGATTGCTTTATCCTATTTTGATTCTAGAGTGGAAATGGGAGGTCATTTCCATGGACTTCATTATAAGGATTTTGAGGACATCGAGGCATCATGATTCTATCATGGTTGTGGTGGACAGGTTGAGAGGGGTAGCTCACTTCATTCCAATAAAGATTACTTATTCAGCTAGTGAGGTAGCATAGGTCTTCATCAGGGAGATTGTGATATTTTGTGGTGTTCCGAAGAATATTTTGTCAGACAGGGATGCCAAGTTCACTTCCAAGGCCTTCAGTAAAACTTATAATCCATAGATAAATGTACAAAGAGAGAGGGTCAACTAGATTCTGGAGGATTTGTTGAGGCTGTATGTCATGCATCAGCAAAGGAGATGGGAGGAGTACCTTCCATTGGTTGAGTTTGCTTACAATAATGGTTATCAAGAGTCACTGAGGATGAGTCTATTTGAGGCACTATATGGGCAGATTTGTAATACTCCCATCAGCTGGAGTGATCCAGTTAATAGGGTACTTATTGTACCAGACATGTTGGCATATATGGAACAGGAAATGCAGGTTATAAAGAAGAATCTAAAGGCACCAAAGGATAGGCAAAAAAGTTATGCAACCCAGCACAAGGAATTTAAGGAGTTTCAAGTTGGGGAGCATGTGTATTTTCACATCAGGTCCAATAAGAGCTCCTTTAGGATTGTATCATGTGCCAAGTTGGCACCACAGTATTGTGGGCCTTTTGAGATCCTTGAGAGGATTGGAAAAGTGGCCTACAGACTTGCACTACCTCTGACAGTGAAATTCCATGATGTTTTTCATGTTTCATTGCTTAAAAAATATGTAAAGGATGTTGAGCATGTTATTGATTGGTCTGTATTGTAGGTGGAGCAATAAGAAAAATTCTAATCGGAACCTCAGTGCATATTGCAGCAGAAAACTCTCGTGCTCTGGAACAGAGAAATCGAGCAAGTTAAAGTGTAGTGGAAGCACTTTGGGCCCAATGAAGCTACATGGGAGATGGTTGATCAAATGCAGACTATGTATCCTTCATTGTTTGTCGGTGGAGGAAAATGATTTTTTGATATTGTACATATTTATGTATGGTTGTTATTGTAACTACCACAATGGGATGTGTTATAAAGCTCCAATAAGTGGTATGGTGGTCATATTGTCATGTTTGTCATGATGGTTTTGCTTTTGAGCAGGTTGTTATTGTAAATACTGCAACGAGTTGGGTTATAAAGCTCCAGAGGCAGTATGTTTTTGGTTTTCAGTGGTCTTGCTGGTTGTAGGTATCATAGAACATCGAGGATGGTGTTCCCCTAAGGGGGAGGGGTCTATAATAGCCCTAGGTTAAAAGTTCATGTAATAAAAGTTAATAAATGTAAAATAAGACCATGGTAAGGGGACACTTATTCCAAGCTGAATGTTGGGAAAAATATCCTAGTGGGCATAACTTGATGTGTTTATGGCAAAGGGGAAATTGGTAAAGGAAATGGATAAGGCTTTGAAAAGGAAAAAAGGTATTTTGGCACATTATTTATGAAAATAATGGAAATTAGGATAAAAGGAAGGAGAAACGTCACAGGGTGCATGTGATGAGAAAAATGAAGGAAAATAAAGGAAAATTGAAAAAATTAAAGGCATCATCAATAAAATACATCAAAGCATCAGTTGGTAGCTTTGGTTAGTTTATCCTTTTGTCAGTTCAATTTTAGAGTTAGTCTCAAAGAGGAGAAAGAGCACCAAGAAGAGAATGAATGAAAGCAAGCAAAGGAAGGACAAGGAAAGCAAAGGAAAGCAAGAATCAAGCAAGGAACATTTGGATCAAACAGCTTTGGCGGGAATACTTGCAGGTAACAGGTTGCATGTATGATTTCCTAGCTAGTTTTGACATACATGGTATGTGCATGTTGGTATGTGGTTATTTTGCTATCATTGGCGTGGGTTTTACAGGGTTTTGACAGTGGATAGTTGTTGTATTGTTTTCTTCTCAAAGATAAACGAAAAGAACCCACTTAAGATTGTGGATGACAAATAATCCCAACAATATAAATGGCTACTAAACATTGTAGATCTGCAGCAACTGATAGAAACAAAACCTACCAAAGCCATGATCTATGCCGCAATCATAGTTAAACAGCAAAAAGAAATAGTAATAACTCCAATCGTCCAATGGAAACCAGATATACAAAGAATAGTTTTATTATAACACATGTGAAGGGAACAAATAAATTTTACCAGTCCCCCTCTATGGGATGGGTTCCTGGCTATCCTTAAACGTCTTCAGCTTGTGTAGAGTCTCTCTCCTCTATAATGTGTAAACCCAGCAAAAATATGGTGTGCGACAATGAAAATAATCAGAGTTACAATAGTGAGTGCAACAATGAAAATAATCAAAAGTGAATAATGAATGGAAAACCCTTCTATTTATAACAAAATATTGAGTTTCCTCGAATAATGAGCAATAATAAAATATTATTAACCCCATTCTTGGAATAACCACTTGGAATAATTTATTATATTTGGTTAACAGGGAAAAAGTATTTAAACTTTTATTTAGAAATAATAAATAAATAAATGATTTATTTATCGTCTCAAGGAATTAGTTAAGGAATAATAAAAATAATGATTTATTTAATTATTCCTAAGGGATTTAGTCAAATTTGACAAAGAATAATAATTAATTAGTGATTAATTCATTATTCTTAGAGAAAAATGAGATAATTAATGATTTATCTGTTTATTTTTCATAATTGGGTCAAATATGACAAGGAATAATAATTGAACAATGGTTTAATTAATTATTCCTAGAATAAAATCAAATAAATAGTGATTTATTTAATTATTCTTCATGGGTTCAACTATAAATTACTTAACAAAGATGGTTTATTAAGTAATTTCTCATAGTGAAAGCAATTTTACTATGGTAGAATTGGCTTTACATGGTGTACTTCGATCCATCTGGTAAATTAGGCTAGATGATCAATTTTTTGGTGATAACAGATTGCCCCCCAACATACGAGTGTTAGGAGAAAAACGTATTACCGAAGTACGTTGTAAAGACACAATCACTAGACAACATAGGGGAGTCAAACAGAGAGAGAGAGAGACCAATAAAGTTGAAGTGAAAGAGGATAGGGATAGAGGGGGTGAGACTAATGCAAGTCTCCTTTTATGTTGTGGTACCGGACCTCAATGAGGTGGGGAAGGCATAACCGTCGAGATAACTTAGTACAAAAATAATGGTGCACCCAGAAACATAAAACTGAGCAATGAAGTACATGATGAATGGTACATGACATGTTGGCATAACAGAGCTAGAAAATAATACAATGTGCCCCATATACATAATGCACCTGGAAAAACATGAGCCAGGACTGAATACAATAATATTTGAGTACATTAGATATAATGGCCCTTCCCTCAAAAAAATGGGTGGGAGGGAGGGTATAACAACCGAAGAAGCCCTGCTCGACAGGGAAGGGCTCTGCAAAACTGAATGGATCATCTGAAGAAGACGTGCATGCTATGAACACTACGATCGGTAGGAACTGAACCCATCAAATCTAAGGAACTGCATCTGAGGTTGTAGCATAGGAGGAATGCATCCAGGCATGTGGGGGGATCCCTGAAGGGCCACCCCCTCATGAGGTTTGAAACATCTCACACACACCTGGGAACCACTGGTACAATCTATTGCATCACTGGACCATCAAGTGTATGAATCATGAACATGAAACAACCAAGGCAAAGGGAAATAATGAGTCCCTCTACTCGATCCGAGGCACCGAACAAGAACCAAAGCTGGAACCAACATATACCTCCCTCTAGGTCGTTCTTCTGGAATAAATGAGCTGATGTCGACAGAATAGGGCCCGCGATAGGTGAGTTAATGAGGATCCTCAACTAAGGCATGAGGGAAAATAGTGATGTGATTGATGGACTGACACCAGGGATAATGGGGAAAGTGGTACTGAGGGACAAACAAATGACTTCCCTTGTCAAAACATAAAGTGCATGGTTGACTTGGCAGCAACTGACTCAACTCCGGAGGGGATGGGGACAGTATGATAGGAGGCCAAAATGGGCAACACAAGATGAAAAGTATGCAAATATGGATCGAATACTATGACATGATATAATGGGACGTGAAACAAACTCCATGGATGTAAGGTTGACTCATCACGGATGCTCTGAACAAGGGTGACTCTATGACGCTGCCACACAGAATAAGCCCAGTGGGGACCATGAAAGCATCAGTAAATGATGGTTACTCATGACGAAAATTGACACATGGTACGACAAGTATTAAGAGGAGGTCGTCTAAAATTATAAGTGTCGCTTTATGAAGAAATTCAATTTTGAGAGGCAACGAAGTGACCCTTCTTGGAAAAATGGTTTCTAGGTGAAGTATCAAATCATCAAAAACTGAGAAAGACCCATTATAAAACTCATTGAGAGATTTCCAATGGTGTTGATGGTTCATCAAATGGAGCTACGATTTGGTCACAAAGTGTGACATAAAAATTGTGAGTTTTCCTATAAAAGGGTGTTTTCCCTCCAATTTGAGAGGAGGAGAAGGCCCTAAATATTGTGGAGATCGTGGTGAACAAACCAACCATTGGAATTGGGATCTATGACTTTCAAGCAAGTGGCCTTACTTGTCTAAAGATGGCCTTAATGATTCTTGGAACGATGGTTCCTCGTGAAGAATTAAGGGAAGAGAAAAATGAGAATGAACTACTAGTGGAGGTCTAGAATAATTCTCGCCCACTAAGTCAAACATGGGGACTATGTGGACATAGAGTAGAATATTTGAAGATATGGTATCAAACTTCTATGATATGCGATGTGCATATGGCTCGCCGAGGAGGCCGGTAAGATAAACTATCCAAGGAATGGGAGGATAATCGACCATACCTAGATCTGGTGTGATCTAAGCCGAGATTTAATTGATAATATGGCTAGGTGAAGAACAACATGCCCCGAAGCATGGGATACTACCCGAAAACATATGTGATGGAGGGGACTGATCTGGTATGCAAAGGTGGGAATGATGCCCCCTATCAGGAGGAGTTTGTGGAGCACCATTATGTTCTGAGTGCTCGAAAAATGAATTCAAGCATCTTGGCCCAACTTGGCATGAGATCCTCCAAAGAAGATGTAGGGGCCTATGTGCCCCCCAGTGTGTTATGGGAATACTAGATGTATTTAGAGCTATGGGCTCCAAACACTTATATGATACATAATATGATTATGCATTTTTATATGACAATTTTGGTTCGCCATATGTTATGTTTTATGGTTTCCTTTTATGGTATACATGTGATAAATGCCAATCTAGAATATTATTTGCATTGGTATCTACATTGTGATTTTAGGCTCTAGGAACATGACTGAACGTAATGATTTCAAATTCAAGTACTAACATCTTAACTCGTAGATATTTTCTAACTAGGACTTGGTCATGCATGTGATACACATCATTCAATTGCATGACAAGTAGCAAGGAATCTAAACGAACATGAAGATGAAGGATGTGATGAGAAAGGGCATCGACTAACAAAATCATATTTGGCCTAATTATTGGTGGCAGATCCAATGCACATTCTGTTTCAAAGGACTAACATATGCCAGGGGGTAAAAATGGCCCAGGCTACCAAGGCTAGATTCTGGGAGAAGCGACTCGCACTGTCGGCATGACCAATATAAGGTGTGGATGATGGATCCATTTGAAAGGTGAAAAGGACAACGGACGAGATGATGCAATCTACCTACCTTCATGGCAGAAATAAAGACACACAAATCAAAGGGACATGCTATGAGCGACATTTCTTGAGGTAGAGTGCACTGGGAGAATTAGGAAGGAAATGGCCTTCAGAATCCTCCAAAGATATACTCCTTTCCTAAGTGCAGGGGTAATCAGGGGTAGACATATCTTCCATGATGTCCTCATCAAACTAGAAGATGGGCGGACAGGAGGAAGACTGACTACATGATGCGGCGATGTTACCTCATGCATCAACCTAAGAAATAAGGTTCACATATGTATCATATTGAATGGTAGATGATGAGCTGGTAGATGGAGGATCAACGAATGTTGAGACCTGGGATTCTATCGAAAGAGGTTCGATAGAAGTGCACGGAGAAACCTTAGAAATGTTTTCCTGCGAGGAATTCAAGGATGACAACAGGTAAAGGATATGGCCTGTGGTATCCATCATCTCGACATTGGGGGGAGGGATCACAATGGTGGGACCAAATTCCCCCTATTCAGGTTGACTAGGGGTACTAGAATCCATGGGTACAGGAGTAAGGGTTCCACTACGAGTGGTCTCATATTCGTGAAGCGCTTTAATGTTGGGTTGTGTTAGATTCTTTCCATGACTAGCCCACATAGTTTGTGTAGCGGGGGGGGTCACAGGGAGTTTGAGGGGTGTAGGTAACCCCAGTCTATGGGGTCCGAGGCAGCGCCCCGGAAAATTTTGGTTTTGGACCCTATGTTAGGTTGGGAGGACCTACCTATGGTTTTGTGCATGATTTTCACACATGGTTTTGGACACGATGGTTTTTGGTCCATGGTTTTGGATGTGATGGTTTTCAGTCCATGGTATTGGATGCTTCGACATGTATAAATATGTATTGTAACATTGAAAGGAACATAATGAAAAATCAAGCTGGTACTACCAATTTTGGGATCCAGGGGAAAATCTCTATGTATATGTGTTTTATGTGTTATGCTCTCGCATTGTTTATTTTCTATGTTTTAGAATTCGTATGCAGGTAATTTATGTACGGGAGTAAAATCTACAATCAAGTCAGTCGCGAAATTCATCGAGACGAGGACAACAATGGGAATAGTGACCATGATGGTCACACAGGGCACAAGGGTGGTTTATGCACAACATTTTGAGCTTCTTAGGTGGACCCGACAAGTTAACATGGATTTCAGTGACATTTGACTCAGGGAACGTTTCATGAACCAAAGGTTTAAGATGAGGAAGCTTGGGACAATTATTGGTGGCATGCCCAACAACTTTACACAAAGTGCAGGGGGGTGACGGTTTTGGGGCCGTAGGGGCTAGAGGAGCTTGGGGAGCTGTGTCCTTCAGTTATTTCCTCTTAGTTTTTCCCCCCAGTCCGGATGCTTGAACAACAGGAGTGGGTTCCTGTTGGGATTGTGATGGAACTAAAGCAGCGGCATGGGTGGTAGGTGCCGGTTGAACCAGGGTCAAAGCATGATAAGGTCTTAGCTAACCAGGTAGAATGCTTGCAGGGGGGTCGATGTACCATACTAGGATCCCTAAAGTCATGTTAGGAAGAACCAGCGAAGCCATGACAGGGACAGAATATACTCCCGGAGGGGGGAATAAGAAAGGTAGCTGGCCTACAGGGTAATGTCCCAGCAGAATAGTTGCTGGATGGTTGAGACCTAGAGGAACAGTTCTTGGTGGAAACACAAGAGAGGCACCCACAAATGGAGGAGGTCCTAGGGGGTGGATCCAGATGACTCGGCTGGGATGGCAACAGCATGGTGCTGAGGAGCTAGTTGTTGATCAAATGTACCACACTACTTTTGAGCAGCCTGTGACGCCTATAACATGCAAACACGCATAAATTTAGGCTCCAATATGGGAGGGGGAGGAGCAGGGAAAGCACACAGTAATGAGGAATCTTTATAGGCTCCAGGTGAGACACCGGTGAGAGGAGGTGGAGATTATTTATCTGACATCGATGAGATAATGGACTCGGGGGAGGTCACGGATGCTGGCTCATAGTAGGTCAACTCATTGATGGTAACGATCTTCTCTTCATGGGAGAAGCACATCTTACGGAACATCGTAAACGCGATGACTAACATGGAATATGTGTAACTATGACCTAAGAGAATGTTATAATCCAAAGGAGCATCAATAACCTCAATGTCAACATGAACATTCTTGCCCGCAAGGGTCACTGGAAAGTTGCGGTACATGCCAAGGGGCTGGGAGGAGTGTCTGTCCCAAGCACACAAACTATTGATGGAGGGGGAAAACTTAGGTGACTTAATTTGTTTCCAAATGGCAACGGACATCACACAGGTGGATGCACCTTCGTCAATAATGCATCAGGAGATGATGGCATTACAGACTCGAACTGGTATCTAGAAAGAAACAGGTGAAGGCAATGGGGGATGTTTTGATGTATCAACAGGGAAGACAATCAAATGATCTTCAGAAGGATCTAATGCACCCAAGGCAGTTAGTAAAGCTTTCTTTTGAGATGGGAATGACTGAAGGACTTCCAGCGTCAACATGGCAGTAGGTGACTGTGCCAAGTCATCTATTATATTGTGTGAATGGTCAACTCGGTTAGAAGTCGCATTACGACGTAATGCTCCCTTTGGGATCTTGGGAATGGCATCAAATTTTGGTTGAGGGATCTATAATGAACCATTTGGTGTCATAATGGGCTCATTAGTTGCTTTGGTTTTGGATCCAGTGGCGAACGAAGTCGATGGCTTGTCATATTGACGCAACTGAATTTGCAAGTTAATATCAGAGGGGTTAACCTCTTCAGAATTCATCATAAGGATCTAGCAGTCACCAGGACCAGAAGGTTGGGGGGATGGGCTGCTTGACCTGGCTGATGTTGAGAAGCAACAAATCACTGAGGGAAAGGATTTGTAAGTATTGCCAACTGATATGGCACAGGATTCTGAGGAAATTGTTGACCTCTAGAAGTTGCTTGAGCTTCCCACATTTGGCGCATATGGGGTAAGAGAGGACACTCATGTGTATAATGGCCATGTACACCACAACATGCACAAGGCTTGTTCATACGAATAGCCTTGTTATGCTTGGGTTGGTTTCCTTGTTCCTGGTTGTTAGTGTTAAGCTGGTTCCCTTGGGGTTCATTGGGTTGATTACCTTAATTACCCTAGTTACCCTTGTTACCTTTACCCTTGTTCTTTTTCTTCGAATTTTGGGGATTCATCGCACTCTGTTGCAAAAACACTTGACCCTGAAGGGGCGGTGGCTGCTAGGGCTGAGGATGCATGGGAGGTTGCGGCACTAATGCTTGAGGGGCTAGAGTGCTAGGTTGTGCATAAGGAGGAGAAACAGTTTGGTAGACATGTTGGGGTCCTGAAAGCATGTTGCTAGCAGGAGGAGCATGAGGGTTAGAGGAACGCGTGCCCCCTGCAGATAGCCATAAATTTGTTTAGTATATGGCTAAGGGTGTGAAAGGGTTCCAACGATACGTAAGCGGTGTGAGATTCCCCCGATGCATTGGCACTTCTAGGACAAGGGAGGTCTGGAATGACGGTATAGACATAACCAGATTGTGCATAAATCATGTCATATCTCAGAGCGGTTTGGAGAGCTTCTTCCCCGGTATGATGAAAATGGGATGCGACATCTTTTCCAATGGGTGCTAAAAGGATCCTAAGAAACCAATCTAGATAGACATGGTCTTCGAAAGGGGGGACACAGCATGTGCTCCTCCTTCGACCCGACTCTTGAACATGGTCGGAAAGGCAAGTGGCGGAGGATTGACAGAATGAGGTCAATAGCTTCGTACTAGTATCGTACTAGAGAGGTAACTGGAAATATGAAAGGAACGCTTTAGCAAGCATCGCAAAAATAGAATGAGATGTAGTGGGCGAGTCTACATACCATTTTGCAGCATCTCCAGTGAGCGTGTGTTGGAATAGCCGAAGATGAATGGAGTCATCGGTAATGGAGTTGGACGAAAACCACATGTGGAAGGATTGGATATGGTTGGTAGGATCCTCTCCAGCATTACCCTCAAACTTTGGGATGTTTGAGGGAATCTTAGTCGACATAGAAGGCCAACCAGCATCGTGGTGTATGGGGTCATTTATCAACTGGCTAAAATCTGGTAGACTTAACCCAGCCATAAAGGGGAGCATGGGGGCTGCTAGAACAGTTCCTGGGACTGTTCCGCTTGATGTGACTACCGAGATAGAACCGAAGGCAACACCATTTTGGGTTCCTACACCAGCTGTGGGTCCAGACATGGTGACGATATGCGGTGAAGGAGGCTCAGAATTAGATGAGGGATCAGATGAACCAGGAGAAGAGTCGGTATGGGGACTCAAAGGGCTATGAACTCAAACTCGACAGGGAGGGGTAATATGCCCAAGTGGAAACTGGGGGTGAAGGCCTAATAGTCTCCGCGAAAAATGCCTTGGTGGCGCAATGGTGGAACGACACACGCGACACAGAAATGGTGAAGGGAGATCAACAATATGCCTTTGTCTCGATGAGGGGAGATAAATTTATGATGTTAAGTCTTGGGTTGGCGATGTAAACCAAGCACCCTTCGCTTAAGGTGTTCTTATGTGTGCGATTGTATTTATTGATTAAGCCCAAATTGTGTTTGTAAAAAAGGAAAAAACTTGTTGAAATTAACAACAGAAAATGAACAATAAAACAATTAACTAAACCCCATCTAAACTGGGTTTGCAAACACTGTGCTGGTTGGTGGCTAAATTGACAGAAAAAACACTAAAAAGGTCAAAAGATCTAATTGTTGGTGTGACTAGGACCATGTGACACTAAGCTTTTGGAAAGTGGTGCAGTGACAACAAAAAACCAGAGAGGAAGATCACTGCAAAAATATAGGGAGATGGGTGAAACACCTAGG
>APFE031698682.1:11911-22631 GCA_000404065.3 Pinus taeda | reverse complement strand
ATATAATGAATTATAAGACAAAATAGTATATATAATGAATTATAGGGCAAAATAGTAAAAAAGTCAACATCAGTAAACATGAAAAAAGTTATCGCGGACATGGAAACTGCAAGGATAAATTACGAGCTTGAGTTGTGACATGAAGTTATGAGTTTTGATCTATGGACTTGGTCAATGGCTATGAGGTTCGATGAGGTTCGCCAAACCTCAAAACTTTTTTAAGGTTCGTCTAAATTCGAACCACAAGGTTAAAATTCGACAAACCTTGTGACATAGTATTAAACCCCAATTTTGCAATGTTGCAATACGACGCTAAATTAATTGCAATGTAATGTAACATTGTGACAATGATTGTGAGATTGATTGTACATTGAGACATTGTTTCTCACAATATGATGTTGGATATATTTATATATCATTCCAATGTCACAATATTAAACCAAAAATTATAAACCCTAAGATTGATAGATTAAACCCTAGGATTAATATTATATTAAATCCTTGGATTAATGTTATATTAAATCCTTGGATTAATATATTAAACCTTAGCATTAAACCCTAAGTTTATAATATAAATGCATTAAACTCTAGGATTAATTACACAAAAAGTGTCTTTTAAGGGGAGGTTTGGCTTTACACTTTCGTCCTCTAACATATCCAATTAAAAAAAACACATATTGAATTTTTTTCCCTCCATTGACTTTTGTTTACATCATGTGTCCTATCTTGACATGACAAGGATTGAAGTTAGGCATTTGCGTTCGATCTCTACCAATAGATGGATTTGTCAATTTGTGACAATCATATGATTTTTATGGAATGGTGAATGCATAAACGAACTCATCGTATTAAACCCCGAGGATGTGATCCAACGGTTAGGTGGGTAGGTTTGATCCCCACAGGTCTCATGGTCCAGTACCAGACAAGACTATGTACACCTAAGAATTGCTCTAGAAGCAATTGCTTCAGATGAAAATTAACACATTGTCTTCCTTCCCAAGCCCACTGTTTGTTTCATCCCCTATGTTGAGGATTTTGTTACCTAGTAGATCGTTTTGTTTTCTATGTTAAGGATTTTCCCAAGCCCACCGTTTGTTGCATCCCCTATGTTGAGGATTTTGTTACCTAGTAGATCGTTTTGTTTTCTATGTTAAGGATTTTGTCACCTAATAGATCTTCGAAAATACATTTAAAATAACTTCCCTTGAGGAGCTGCGAAACTTGGTCATTATATATTCGTTATATTTGGGACACTCCTAGAGAACTTGGGTAGTCTAGTGAAAAAACACGGACACTTATATGAAAAAACACGGACAGAAACATACCCACCACTAGCCACTTTAGAGGACCCCCCAATTTCCTTTGGAGCAGTGTATGGTACCATAAGAGTTTTGCAAGTAGCTCGTCACAGAAATCGCTAGTGAACATTTTTGTGAATACTAAAGTTTTTACTTAAACAAATAAAATTCTCTAAATTCTTTTCAATTACATACGACCTTTATTTTGAAGAACGTGTAAATTTATATAAAGTGCTCATCTAAAAAAATTTGATAATTTATTTCTTGGATAAATCTTCTATTGTTGTATTGTGTAAAATAGTGCCTCATTATATTTGCTAAATACCCGAATTTACTCGATAAATTTCCAGATATTTGATATTTTTATTTGTCAAATCCCAACTATGGACAGGCTACCAGCCAACATACCATTTACAGGTATTTTCGACAAGAAAAAATGTCGTTTTCATGAATATTGAAATTTTAGATTTGTGGACCAAAAAGTGTTGTTTTCGTGAATATTGCAATTTTAGATTTGTGGATAAGCTTTTCATGAATATTGAAATTTTAGATTTGTGGAGAAAAAGTGTTGTTTTCATGAATATTGAAATTTTAGATTTGTTGATAAGCTTTTCATGAATATTGAAATTTTAGATTTGTGGACAAAAAGTGTTGTTTTCATGAATATTGAAATTTTAGATTTGTGAATAAGCTTTTCATAAATATTGAAATTTTAGATTTATAAAAAAAAGTGTTGTTTTTATGAATATTGAAATTTTAGATTTGTGGATAAGCTTTTTGTTTTGGTGATTGGATAACTCTTTTTTAGAAGCTTATATTTATCATATGTTTAATTTGAATAATGTATAAATTTATAACAAGTTGATAATTAAATATTTTGATCATTTCCCTAAACTTGTCTTATTTAAATTTCTTAAATAGGTGAGAAAATCTTGATAGTTGCTCAATCTCTATATTGAATAAATTATCTCACATTATCCAAATCTTGCTAGACAAATGGCTTTATCGATAGTAGTTTTACATGTGAATCCTTAAGAAAATACTCATGTCCTAAGACCGTTAAATTTCAATATAAAAAATAAAACAATATTTTTTAAATTTCCCGATAGTTTTTGGGTTCAATAAATTACTTCATATCTACTAAATCTCAGAAATTGCTTCATGTTTCTTGAACTGCTATGAAAATCTTGATTGCTATTAAGAGTTTCATAAAGTACCTCACATTTGCTAAATATCGCTAGACAAATAAATTACTTCATATCTACTAAATCTCAGAAATTGCTTCATGTTTCTTGATCTGCTATGAAAATCTTGACTGCTATTAAGAGTTTCATAAAGTACTTCGTATTTGCTAAATATCGGTAGACAAATGGTCTTAATGTGCTAGTTTTATCGCTGCTTCATATTTATGAAATTGTTGGGCAAATCTTGACTATTGCTCAGTATTAGATAAGTACCTCATATTTGCTAAATATAGCATTTGATAAGTACCTCGCATTTGCTAAATTTAGCGAGGCAAATGGCCGTATCTATGCTCGTTTTAATATGCAAATATTATAAATTATCTCCGTCCTAAGAATGTCATATTTCAATCTTCACAAACAGGATATTTCTTAAATTGTTGGGGAAATATTAAGCACGGTTTATTAATCAATTAAATTAATTATTATTTCATATATGCCAAAATCTAAAATTGCAAGATATATGGTCAATGCTAGTTTAACCATTAATAAAAGCATAGTCATGAAAATAGCTTTTTTCACCAGAATTCATCAAAATCTCATAATACAATTTCAAGATTTTTTGTTATATAAAATACATTTTTGAACGCATAAATTGATCCAGCACCTTGAAAAACCCGGGGGACTAGAATTATGCAAATTAAACAATTTAAATTCAAGTTTTTATAATTCTCTATAGATTTTGATTAAAATTAACCAGAAAAATGGTGAGAAAAAGGTCATTTCGTCTATAAGTTAGACTGCGCCATTAATAAATTTTTTTATGGACTTAATTTTAATGTAAAATATCACATTTAACGACATAGTTTCACATTTACAAGTGTTTCTTATGCCTAATGTTGTATGGTTTGTGAATATGGAGATTTTGAATTTTGTGGACCATCGTTCTTAACCTTATTTTGATAAGCAAAAGAATGTGTAATTTACACCTAAATATATAATTGTTTCCTTCCTTTTTTTTCAATGCATTTCTTAGAAGGAACAGCGAATTTTCTAATCGTTGGCAAAGCTTCAAAACACAATAGAGCCCGTGAAGTGTTGAATATATTCCTTCATATTGAGTAAATCTAGCAAATTGTTTTAACATTTGATTTTTTAAGTTGAGAATTTTTTCTGTATAAGTTTATCTCACTTATTTTTTTTAGGTGTTTTATTATATGGTATATTTTGTCTTTCACTAGGTATTAGTTTGTCTTTGACCAAACATTTCTGACGTTTATCCATAGTTTAACATTAGGAATTCAATTTTTATTATTTTTTATTATTTAAATTTATTTATTGTAAGGTGATTGGTTGAGGTCTTATTATGGGTTTTTTTTAGTAACTTCCATTTCTATTAGTTACTAATTTTTTGTTTTAGTTTTATTATCTTTTATTTAACATTTTGATTTTTTTTTTTTTTCTATTATTTTCTATTTCATGAATTATAATTTTTCACTATTATTCAATTTAAGGTGACTATTATTATATTTAAAAACGTCTTTTTAATAAATTTAATTATAAAGAATTATTATATATATAAAAAACACACACATAAAGATATATGTATGTTAATATAGACAATATTAGTTAATCACAATTTCTTAATTTTTGGTTGATGGCATTGAAATAATTGCAATATTTTATTAGTTGTTTTATTTGTTGATGAATATTTGTCTTTGTTATTTTTTTTGTTAATTAAATTATAATAAAACTAATTAAGTGGCCAGTACTAGCTACTACGTAGCCCTTGTTTTTATTGAAATAAAACAATGTTATAAGAAATAGTTTGTAAATGGTTTATAATGAAATGTAATAATTAACAATTTAAAGAAGGTGTTATCTATGATAACCCTTTGTTTTTATAACTCTAGCCTTAAATTTATTTTCCCTCTATTTATTTAAAAGTCCATATACTCAAGCATTCCTCCATTTTTCCTTTGTTTTCAATAAATCCCAAATTCTAGCCGCATTCACATTTCTTTACTCTAATTACCCAACTCTAGTTGTAAACCCTTTGTTCTTCCACCTCCTACCGTCATCGCCCCCCCATTACTGCTGGTTCCTCCGTCGATTGCGATTGCAATTGCATTTCCCATGTGGAAAATGAACTCCGTTGATTCCTCTCTGTATTGTGATTGCAACCAGGACCCACTCACAGACGCGAAATGGCATAAAACACAATCCAATAAGATGTCGGGCCCACCCATGGTAAACACCGCATAGTTCAACCCTCCAATCGCGATATTGTTTCCATCTGACGATTCTAAAGCCTTTTTGGACCCCCCCCACCCCCGCTATGTTTCTCTTTAACGACGAGGGGGGGGTCCGAAAAGCACTCCCCCATCACTATGTGTCCTCCCCTTGTGATTTCAGAACCCCACCCCTCTAATACCGCATACTGCTTCGCCCCCCTCAAAAAGTGGTTTTCCCCGCTCTCGCCACAACCAGCATTCCCGATTACGTCAACCACACTCCCGCTCCACCTCCACTCCCCTACTGCCACGTAGTCCCTATTGACCACCTACTCCCGTGCCAATTTTCACCCGCCACGTCCCTACTCCTCCTCTGCTATTTTGCCATGCATCTTCCTCCCCTAATATTTTTTCCTCCAACCATGTGCCTCCACATTATCACTCACCTCCATGTCACCTCTCGCCTCCACTGTCCCAATAGTGTGTTTATTTCCTCCAATCCTCGACTGCCATGTGGCCCATCCTGCATGAACAATTCTGAGAGAAGTAACTTTCCTACTTTCCTTCATAAACACAGACCAAAATGGATTTCTAGATTGATCAACGGCTCAGATCAATGAACGCTTCCACTCTGTGAGACAGCAAGATTGTTTTTCTGCGTTCCTTCAGCAGCATGGACATTAAGGAGACAGCAGGAAAATAGGGTCGAGACACAGTGAAACAGTAATGGCATTTTCAACATGTTTCAACAACAAAAAACATAGCAAATTCGAAGAGCCAGATGTATGAATTTCCACAAATACAGTGCCGAGCTTTAAATTATCGTAACAGTCCATAAGACTCCTATTTGAACTCTGTTGTAACAGAAAATCCCTAAGAAAGCTCAAAGTTTTATTAATCAGATAGGATTAGATCGCATAGTTGTCAATTGAATCTAGCCCAGGGGACAGATTATGTAAAGGGATCTCTTCCCTATAAATATGTATATTTTTCGACTCTACAGAGGGGATGGATAATGTGAGAACCACTGTTATATTGTTTTCAATTAATAGAAAATATAGTTTGCAACATTTATATTTTAACCTGAGATTCATTATGGTTTTAGTCCATCATGTCATGTTCCTTTGTTGTTATTAGTTTTCACAATTTGTTGATTACTTGGAAATTTGTCAAACAGCTACAACTTCCTTCAATTTTTTGTGATTACTGTAAATGTCCTTATCTACCTTAGTAAACCAAAGATGCCTCAGTTTCCATAAAGTAGTGTTGTTTATTGTTTTTTTCTTTGACTCACTACATGCCCAATGGTGGCTACCTTCACACTCTTTTACCTGAAAAATCAAATAGAAAACCAGAGTTAATCATCTGCATTCTTAAAAAAAATATTAAGAGAGCCCTCTCAGGTTGGAAGGGCTAACTTCCAATTAAAAGCTGGTTTGAAATAGTTACACCTAGTTGAAAGGTTGACACAACCCAAACTGCTCCAACCCGATTGATAACATTTTGGTACATCTGCCGAGAGCCGAAAAGCTCCTTTTCCGGGATTCTCTCCGAGTCTCTTCTTTTTTATTCCTAAGGGTAACAGACAATTAGAAGTTCTGAAGGTTGTGATATTACCCTGGAAACTCCACTCTTAAAGAATACTGAAGATCTAATTTTCATGGTGACTCCACTGCTTGCAGATTAGTTGCTTGAAGAATTTCAAGATAAGTTCTACCACGATTCTATTCCAGTCATCAATGAAGGTGAAGTTTCTTTCATTTGTAATCTCAAGTGATGGATTCAGTTTTTATTCTGAGTTGCCCATATATGATCCACTACTAATTTTTTTCAAGCACATTCGAGAAGCCCAAGTGTTGAATTGGCTCTTTCTCTGGTTATACTGGAGATTTTATATTGCTTGAATTAAGCAGGTGGATTTTCAGATGTTAGAATAGGACATAAATAAGCTTGTTGGCCAAGAATTTCCTTCATGTTTAGATTACATGTTACACTTTTCTTTTCAGTTTGGTGAAGTGGGTTTGATGTAGTCTTCAGATTGGGATCAGCCAAATGGTCAGGCAACTGGTCTACTGGTTCTTTGCTACACCACAGGGGTGCAACATCCCCATTGGAGCCATTGTTATCTATGATAACCCTTTGTTTTTCTAACTCTATCCTTAAATCAATTTTCCCTTTGTTTATTTAAAAGTCCATATACTCTAGCATTACTCCATTTTTCCTTTGTTTTTAATAAATCCCAAATTCTAGTCATATTTTCATTTCTTTACTCTAATTACCCAACTCTAGTTATAAACCCTTTGTTCTTCCACCTCCTATCGTCATCGCCCCCCCATTACCATTGGTCCCTCCATCAATTGCAATCGCAATCACATTTCCCATGCGGCAAATGAGCTCCGTCAAGTCCTCTCCATATTGAGATTACAACCGAGACCCACTCACATACGTGAAATGGCATAAAACACAATCCAATAAGATGTCAAGGCTACCCATGGTAAAAACCGCACAGTTCACCCCTCCAATAGTGATCTTGTTTCCATCCAAAGGCTCTAAATCCTTTCCAGAACCCCCCCCCCCCCCACTATGTTTCTCTTTAACAGTGTGGGGTGTCTGAAAAGCATTTTCCCCACCGCTACGTGTCCTCCCCTTGTGATTTTGGACTGCCCATCTAATACCACATACTGCTTCGCCCCCCCTCCGAAAGTGGTTTTCCCCGCTCCTGCCATAACCCACATTCCTACTTACATCACCCATACTCTCGCTCCACCTCCACTCCCCTACTTCCATGTAGTCCTTGTTGACCACCTACTCCCGTGCCAACATTCACCTGCCACGTCCCTACTCCTCCTCCTCCATTGTTATTTTTTCATGCATCCTCCTCCCTTAATATTTTTTCCTCCAACCATGTGCCTCCACATTATCACTTACCTCCATGTCACCTCTCGCCTTCATTGTCCCGATAGTGTGTTTATTTCCTCCAATCCTTGACTTCCATGTGGCCCATCCTGCATGAAAAATTCTAAGAGAAGTGGCTTTCGTGCTTTCATTCATAAATGTAGACCAAAATGGATTTCTAGATTGATCAACGACCCAGATCAATGAATGCTTCCGCTCCATGAGATAACAATAGTTTTTTACAGCATTTCTTCAGCAGCATGGACATTAAAGAGATAGCAAGAAAACAAGGTTGAGACATAGTGAAATAATAATGGAATTTTCAGCACGTTTCAACAGCAAACAACACAGTTGATTCGAAGAGCGAGATGTATGAATTTCCAAAAATATAGTGTCGAGCTTTAAATTATCGTAACAGTCCATACTACTCCCTTTTGTATTTGAACTCTGTTGTAACAGAAAATCCCTAAGAATGCTCGAAGTTTTATTAATGAGTAGGATTAGATCTCATAGTTGTCGATTGAATCTAGCCCAGGTGGCAGAATATGTAAAGAGATCTCTTCCCTATAAATATGTAGATTTTCGACTCTACAAAGGGGATGAATAATGTGAGAACCACTGTTATATTTTTTTCAATTAATAGAAAATACAGTTTGCAGCATTTCTGTTTTAACCTGAGATTCATTCTGGTTTTAGTCCCATCCTGTCGTGTTCCTTTGTTATTAGTTTTCACAGTTTGTTGATTACCTGGAAATCTGTCAAACAGCCTCAGTTGCCATAAAACAATGTTGTTTATTGTTGTTTTTCTTTGACTGACTCCATGCCCAATGGTGGTTGCCGTCACACTCTTTCACCTGAAAAACCAAATAGAAAATCAGAGTTAGCGATCTGCATTCTTAAAAAACATATTGAGAGAGCCCTCTCATATTGGAAGGGCTAACTTCCAATTAAAAGTTGGTTTGAAATAGTTACACCTGGTTGAAAGGTTGACACAACCCAAGGTTGATAACAGAAGGTATATTTGAATTTTTTTCAAATGTATTTCAGTAGTCGATATTATTTTATGCGAATAAAATGGGTTTTAATAATTAAAAATATAATGAAATAATTTGTTGAAGATTTATAACTAAGTGTAATAATTTATATTTTATAAGAGTTTACTTTTATTTGTATCATATTTTTTTTATTGGTGGGTTTTTATTTTATTTAAAGACTCTTCATGAATTATAAGTAGTTTTAATTCTTCCTTTATAATAAAAATGTGGTTTTAATTTATATAATATTAGCAAAACAACCAATTTAATTTGTAATTATAACTGAGGTTATTTTTAGTGAATTCAAGTGTTTTTCTTTAGCATTTAAGTTGAGTCTTATATACATGAAACTGTATAACGTGTCAATTGCAATTTAACCTTTTTCTTAAGTAAAAATTAAATGGCTTAGTCTAAATGTTTAATTTATGTTTTTTCCTTTTTGACTAAAATTCAGCCACACAATTCATGGAAAAATTGTAATTTTTCATTATTTAATTTTCATTTTTAAATGAATACATGAATTCAATGACTTCACTAGAATTAAGTAGATTAAATAGTTCAAATATGGGATTCCATTGTTTAAATTGTTTTTTTTAATGCGTAAATGGATTCAACACCCTCTAAAATAGTCCAATACCCTCTAAAATCTTTGAAGCACTAAGATTATGTAGATTTTGTACCTCAAACCTTGGATTCCAACAATTTCCTACCACTCTTTAAAATTGTTGAAGCACTAAGATTATCCAAATTCATGTTAATTTTCATACTGCTCTATGTTGTTTCAATTACTTTAGCCCAATTCAATTTTTCAATTAGCAATATTTCAATAACAATTAATACTTCCAATTATCAATAATAATTGAAGATAGAACAATAAATGAAATGACAATAGGAGACAATCAACACATCAACAAGAGACATTGATTTGGTCAAAGACCAGAGAAAAACCCCACAAGAGGGGAAACCCTTTGAAATTATTCTTCTATTAGATTGTCATAAAATTTTCAACAGAGAATACAATGAGCCCAAATCCATAAATAATAATCAAAGTAAAAGTTTTGACTTGTTCAATAAATATACCAACCAATATCCAAAATATGTGCCAATAGTCAATTTAATGCAATCAAAGATACCCACACACTAAATGTCCAACCTTCGCACTTCCTGTTCAACCTTCGATTTTAGATAGAATGAACCTCCAAAAAGAAGAATAAATGATATGTGATGATGATGTCCAAATGAGCCAACCTAATCAAATATGCATATATGGGCTTTTCTTCAAAAATACTCTTTCCCTTATCCAAATTGAGCGCTTCAATAATCAAAATTAATACTCTTGAAAAGAGGAATCTAGTCCCATGGTTGGAATTTGTCACTGAGCCGCCAAAATTAACACTCCTTATCAACTAGGGAGAAATTTCAATTGCATCATCATATGTATCCTATCATCATATCATCTGTCGTCTATGCTCAACTCTATCTCCTGAAACATTCTCGAATCTAAAGAATAAGGATCATTTTGAGCATTAGCTACCACCCTCTCAGGAAAATGAGGAAGGTCCTAAGGGACACTCTCACCTCATGTCATCTCATAGGGGACCAAACGTCTTCCACCCTATGTCGAGCAATAGGAGTCAAAGCATAGGGGAGCTAACATATTCCACCCTATATTGATCAATACATTATCTCATCCATCCTATTGCTCCATTGATATTCCCAACAATAATCCTCAAGAGTTATGTGGCAGATCACCTGCATCATAATCAGCTTGGGTGAGATACTTGAGTAAGGATAACACGCCACCGAGCTCTCTCTCAACCCGTTGGCTAGACAAGGAGCTATAATCCCAACAAGCCTCACTTGTGGTATGATGTCAACTAGGGTACACTCTGCATAGACCAAGATAGGGGAGCAACATCTTCGACACTATGGGTAAAAAATAGGGGTGATATGTTATGAAACCAGCTCACAAAAAGATAGAAAAGATAGATCAACGCCTTATAATTCAGCCTCTTCGAGGGGGAAACCTCCTTTACATTACATAAATGAACAATTCTTGGATGATACAAATGACAAGA
>APFE031698677.1:50227-91069 GCA_000404065.3 Pinus taeda | reverse complement strand
CCATACTTGTGGAGGCGACATGCTGTGTATGAGTCAAGGCCTCGCGCTGTCATTATCTCTTTGAATAATTCATTATACAGTATACCGGAGGTAGCCCCACCTACCGCCACATCTTTGATCACTGTTAAGAAAGGCAGCAAGCTCATATCACAGACCAGGAAATTCATCTGTATGGTTCACTCCCAAAGTAAGGGGAAGATCGTTGCTACATCCATGACCACCGCAAAGGGTTCCTCCACACAGCAGCCGCAGCAAAGGGATACGGTCATGACAGAACACAGGAACAACTTCTCCTCACCCATAGGGGTACCACACAAGCTTCAGGTGGGCAACAAAGTCTGGTTGCATCGACAGAAAAAACGCCTTACCAGAACCCATCAGAAGCTCAGACCACTCCAACATGGTCCTTACAGCAGTACCAAGCTTGTGGGGAACAATGCTTTGGAGCACAACATTCCTCCATTCCTTCACCTGCACCAAGTGTTCAATGTGGACCGTCATCGACCATGCTTCCCACCATTACTGGACACATCAGACAGTGCAGAACAAGTTCAGCAGATGGAGGAACTCAACGCAATGGGGACCATTGCTTCCTAAGGGGGGAGGAATGATCCAGGTGGATGTTGGTGGCCACCCACCTATCCCATTTGGACCCCCACAATTGTCTCTTTCAGTTTTCAGTTTCCGTAATTGTAGCACAATTTACTATTTTTAGCAGTTTTTTTCGGGTCCTGAACTTCCGGAGCCGTTTTGAGGCCGTAAACGACATTTTTTGGGAAATATGGGGGCAACATGGGTCCATGGACCGATGTTGCCCTTCCCAAAGTGGTAGTTCTCGGATAGATCTTTCTTTGTAACGAGCTATCATACGCGTCAAACGGAGATCGTATGCCAAAGTTACGACCCCGGGAAATTGATGTACCAATTTACCCAAAACGGGGCCCACAATTTGGCGTTTCATCTTCTAAGGGTCGGTTTTGGATGTGAAGGGTTTTCCATTGTTTCTCAATAATAAATAGGCCTTTGAGCCTCATTGTAACACAAGTTCGGAACAGTTCAGAGACATGTAGCCGCACATCTCTTCTCAGAGATAATCTACCATCGTCCTAGCTGGTTTATTTCCAATTCTGGTTGTAAGCATATTTCGGTATTTTCCATTAATGAAATGAAGTGTTATTTCCGTTGCATCTCTTTATTTATGGTTATCGCATCTCTGTATTTATGGTTATCTCTGTAATCTACTTCGTTCCTGTTTAAATCCGGATCAGTGGTATCAGAGCGGTCTGTTTTTTCTCGGCTTTTCTTTGCATGTCCCCAACGATGTCAAGATATGAGTTAGGGCTTGAACTGGTCGAACCTTTGCAAGACCAGCCTCGCAAATCCCGAAGGCCTCCCATGGCGGATGAGAAGAAAGATGAGGGGGTAGGAGATCCTATCAAAATCTTACTCGAAGAAGCACTCGAGCGACAAAGGAACGCGATGGTGGATAGCTTTGCGCAAATCCTTCAACGGCTACCTAGAGGTGACGCATCGGCTTTCAGCAGCGACTCTGGAAACGCCACGCCCTTTAAGGTACAAGTTAATTTTGAAATCCCCATCTTCGAGGGTAAAATAGACGCAGATGCCGTAGATAAATGGTTAATCTGCTAGATGGGTATTTCTCTGTTCATGAATTTTCAAGTCGGGAAAAGATTGTTTTCACTCTTCTCAAAGCAGCCCCCCACGTCAAGGACTTGGTGGGAAACCTACTGCGAGCAGAAGGATGAAAGTACAGGCTCATTATTTTCAGCCGCAACCACTTGGAATGACTTCTGGGATGCATCAAGGAGCAGTACTACCCTGTCAAAAGCTATGAGGACAAATACATCAAATGGACCACACTGCGGCAGGGACGAGACCAAGATGTTCCAGAGTTCACAAACATTTTTCATACCCTTCGCACACAGTTGGGTATCAAAGATTCTGAGCAGCATCTGGTGCTCAAATACCACAGCTGCCTACACAGATACATCCAGGAAGAGATGGAGTTCTTGGACATCTCCTCACTCAGCACAACATACCGATACTCTGTCAAAATCGAGCAAAAGTTCAAACAGAAGAAGAGAGACGTTGGATCTGCAAATCCGAAGCCCAAAGGACAAAGCCAAGGTGGGGTGACCCAAGACAACCCGTCGAAGCCACAAGCAAAGAACAACACCACAAAGTCGAAGAAGGACACAGGAAAGTGGTGTGAGTTCCACAAGAGTCCCACTCATAACACAAGTGAGTGTCGGACCAAGCAGTCGCTGGTGGCTGAGTTGAAGGCTTCCGAATCATATACATGTTCCGACCCTGAGCCAGAACCCGACAAGGGGAATGGTAAAGGGAAGCAGATCATTGATGCGGATCCCAGTGCCACTGTTGCCACTGCCAAGATCCAGAAGAATGATCCCGAATCGCCAGAGGAGGGGGAGCGTCTTTTCCCCTCACAGATGTGGGTGAAGGGTTCGCCGCTGCAATTCATTGTTGACAGTGGGAGCCAAAAGAACCTTATTTCAGCAGAGGTCGTGAAGCGGTTGGGCCTACCGACTACCCCACACCCACAGCCATATAGTATTGGGTGGCTTCATGAAGGACGGGATCTCAAAGTTCGCCAACAGTGCCGCCTTCCCTACAGCATCAAACCATTCACAGACGAGGTATTGTGTGATGTTACACCTCTGTTTGTGATGTATTATTAGGCCAACCATACTTGTGGAGGCGACATGCTGTGTATGAGTCAAGGCCTCGCGCTGTCATTATTTCTTTGAGTAATTCATTATACAGGATACCAGAGATAGCCCCACCTACTGCCACATCTTTGATCACTGCTAAGAAAGGCAGCAAGCTCATATCACAGACCAGGAAATTCATCTGTATGGTTCACTCCCAAAGTAAGGGGAGATCGTTGCTACATCCATGACCCCCCGCAAAGGGTTCCTCCATGCAGCAGCAACAACAAAGGGATACAGTCATGACAAAACACAGGAACAACTTCTCCTCACCCACAGGGATACCACATAAGTCTCAGGTGGGCAACAAAGTCTGGTTGCATCGACAAAAAGAACGCCTTACCAGAACCCATCAAAAGCTCCGACCACTCCGACATGGTCCTTACACCAGTACCAAGGCTACGTGCAACAATGCTTTGAAGCACATCATTCCTCCATTCCTTCACCTGCACCAAGTGTTCAATGTGGACCATCGTCGACCATGCTTCCCACCATTACTGGACACATCAGAGATTGCAGGACAAGTTCAGCAGATGGAGGAACACAACGCAATGGGGACCATTGCTTCCTAAGGGGGGAGGAATGATCCAGGTGGATGTTGGTGGCCACCCACCTATCCCACTTGGACCCCCACAATTGTCTCTTTCAGCATTTTCAGTTTCCTTAATTATAGCACGACTTACTATTTTTAGCAGTTTTTCGGGTCCTGAACTTCCGGAGCCGTTTTGAGGCCCTAAACGACGTTTTTTGGGGAATCCGGGGGCAACACGAGTCAATGTTGCCCGTTCCAACAATGGTAGTTCTCGGATAGATCTTTCTAACGAGCTATCATACGCGTCAAACGGAGATCGTATGCCAAAGTTACGACCCCGGAAATTGATGTACCAATTTACCCAAACGGGTCCCACAATGTGGCGTTTCATCTTCTAAGGGTCGGTTTTGGAATGTGAAGGGTTTTCCATTGTTTCTCAATAATAAATAGGCCTTCGAGCCTCATTGTAACACAAGTTCGGAACAGTTCAGGGACATGTAGCCGCACATCTCTTCTCAGAGATAAGCTACCATCGTCCTAGCTGGTTTATTTCCAATTCTGGTTGTAAGCATATTTCGGTATTTTCCATTAATGAAATAAGGTGTTATTTCCGCTGCATCTCTTTATTTATGGTTATCGCATCTCTCTATTTATGGTTATCTCTGTAATCTATTGCATTCCTGTTTAAATACATTGGGGTTTTTGCAGTTTGCTTTCCCCAAGAAAAATACTATTTGCATGTCTAAGATTTTTGTTCTAAATTGTGAATTACTTTCCGCAGAGTAGTATAGTAGGTTTGTGTCTTATGATTTTGATTAAAAATTCACGAGCAGTTGCAAATCTACATCATAATTTCTACAAGGTAATTGAATTTTCCTTCCATTTCTTTTTTCTAATTTTGCTATAATGGTCTACCTATCCATTTTGTTTGCATGCACATCTTTACATCAATGTATTTTTTTCTTTTTTTTTTCATAATATTTATGGCTCAATCAAGGACAACAAGGAAGGGGCAAAAAAAGGGGAGGAATGTCTCCACTCGTAATGCCCCCCTCTTTCAATTTCACGAGGGTTTTCTAGTCTTCCATCTGTTGGAAGTGGGTTTGTAACAACAACTTCAAATGTTGAGAGAGACATCAATTTAGCAAGACAACAGGCTCAAGAATTGAAATATCCCTTGTGGAAGTATGTAATAAGAGATTAATTGCTAGGTAAAAATTTAAAGGGATGAGGCAATGTTCTTTGGACATGCAACTTTTGCAACTATCAATTCAAGATCACCTATTTCCATGTGAAAGGGAATTTGTTGGGCACATCGTATTATGGAATTGGAGCATATGTAGGAGTGATTCCATCTAAGAGGAAATAATTAGAAATAGAGGAAAATGTTTGTGTAGAAATGGTGGCTACATCATTTAAGAAAAACAAGAATGAGGATCCCCTTCCATTCTTGAGGAATTTATTTTATCCTTTTGGGAGTTCCAGTGGGGGTGCAGGTCAAGCAACAAAAAGGAGGGAACTTGTTTGAATAGACAAGATATTTCAACAAGAGAATCGAGAAGAGATTGACATCACCATTGGATTTTTTTTTTTTTTCTATCTAAACTTCATATAATTTAATGTTGCATGATCACATTTATTTATTGAGATGTGTCAACCTATAGCTCAAGGGGCTCTATCGAGGTATGTGGCTCGTGGTTCAGAGAGGCTTAGAACCATATTGTTGACTATGTAAAAAAGGAGGTCGATAAAATTCTTGAGCTATTAAATTAACATGGCCAACATCTAGGGTTAGTATTATTTCTGATGGATGGATAGATGCTCTTGGATAATACAAGGATGCACAATATATGTGCGAGTTGTTCATTAAAGTTATTAAAGATGTAGGTCTTGATTCTTATGTGCAAATAATTATAGACAATGCACCTATTTGCAAGGTTGTTGGCATGATTGTGGAAGCTAAATATCCACAAATATTTTGGACACTTTGCATTGGAAATTCCTTGAATTTACCACTTAAATATATTGCTTCTAATGTGCCTTGGATTGGAAATCTTATTGAGGATGCACAACATATCCACAACTTTGTACAAAATCATACGAATTCCCTCAAAACCTACAAAGAGTATACACAATTATCACTGGATTGCAGATATATGATTTTCCTATGTATTCATCATGCTGAGGAGGTTGAGGGAGGTTAAGACCACTTTTGGGGCCATGGTTATTTCAAAGTTTTGGTCATTTTGGAGAAAGACAAATCAAGCAACCTTCAAAAGAGTTAAGGACACAATGTTAGATGATGCTTGGTGGGAGAGGGTAGATATTACTATTAAGATCATGAACTCTATCATTACTTTGTTATGATTTGTGAATATAGACCAACCCATCCTAGGAGAGGCTTATGAGGGATGGGATTCCATGATTGAGTTTGTGAGGACCATTATTTTTCATAATGAGTGCCCTGAGTATGAGACATCAGCGAAGGTCTTCTTCACCACCATACATGATATTATAATCAACATGTGGGACAAAAATTGCACACCTTTGCATTGCTTATCTCACTAATTGAATCCAAAATACTATAGCTATGAGTTGTTGAATGGGTGACCTTCAGGTAGATTCCCTCACATGGATGGTGAGATTTCACAAGGGATGAAGGATGCATTGAGATGGATATTTCAGGATAAAGCATCCCTTGATGAGGTGGAGGATGACTTTGCAGAGTTTTCCATTGGCACTGGGCGATTTGCAGGATATGATGTGGTTATAAATAAGGAGGCTAAGAATCACTATGCTTGGTGGGAAATTCATGGGGAAACATGCCCTCCTCTACAACAATTAGCCATGAGGCTCCTCTCTTAGGTTATTTCATCCTCTTAGCGTAAGAGGAATTGGAGCACATATGGGAATCTGTATAGTTTGAAGAAAAGTAGGGTTGAGTAGGCCAGGGCAGAGACAATGGTATATGTGCACACCAACCTTCGTCTTATTTACAAGAAGAGTGAGGAGTGGTTGAAGGGAAAGAAAAAGATGTGGGATGTGTTTCCTGATGATATGAGTTTGGACAATAGTGTTGAGTTGGCATTGACCAACTTGGATCTTAATGAGCCAGTGCTAGAGATTGTCACTTTTGATGATGGTGATACTCTTGAGGGGTCATCCTCCACTCTAGAAGATGAAAATATCACATCGGATATAAAGGAGGAGGATGCAAAAGAGAGCAATGGTGGCATTGATGTTGATTTTCATGTGGATGAGCTATAACCTATAGCCCACTGGCAGCTGCCTATGAGATTCTTATATCCTGATCTACGATTTCGAGTTCTAGTATCTTCCATGTTCTGTATTTTTATTTTCCATTGACATTCCCACAGACAATATTTGTAAATTGGTTAGTCAAGAGTCCTCATTACTTAGTATCTATGTAATACATTTTGATTTTGATGACTTAATGACAAAACTGCAGTTTATGGTTAATTTCTTGTGTTTGTCAATTTATTGTCATTGATGTAGTAGTAAGCACTAGTTGTAAAGTTGTATCATTGATGAATCATGATTGTATGAAAAATGTATGATTGAATTTGTATCATCATGAGAATTTGTGTAATATGATATATATGTGTGTGTGTGTGTGTGTGTGTGTGTGTGTGTGTGTGTGTGCGTGTGTGTGCGCGCGCGCGTGTGTGTCCTCCATGTCATATTCTGAGGGCTTGCTGTGTCATGCATCAAACTTTAATATTATCATGTCCTTTGTGTCCAGTGTCCCCTTGTCAGGTGACTTAGCTATTTAAATATTTTTGTTTAAATTCTAGGTAAAAACTTAGAGGCATTATTGCCATTAGGAATATCAATTATTTAGATTGCAAAATTTAAATGTAATAGGGTTTTTGACGATGTTGAATCCCTTTTCGTATTACAAAATACAAATTCAACAAAAAAATGCAATTCAATAAATTACCATGGTGATTTCAAAATAAAAAGATCAAAATCATCCTTAAGTTACTTTTTGGTTAAAAAGATGTTACAATGTAAAAAAATTACAAGTATCAATTAGTTAAATATATGTTTGAATCCTAGTTTAAGGTATATGCTATGCATGAAATATTAAAATCATTTTATATCGGACATGGATGAAAGCATTGGGTTCTTTGAACTTAGATGTATAAAGAAAATATTTGAAGTTTTCCCATAATAACAAGAACATAACATTATAAGAGACATGCAAAACAATTTTCTAATTCTAAAATATAAATGATAAGAAAAATAAAAATGAGGTAAATGATGATATAAACTTAAGTTTTTTAATCACAAGAATAAGAAAAATGTACAAATATTGTTAAATAAAAATAACAAAATAAATTGTTTAAATTTTTTTCTGTAAAAAACTTAAACATATAGATTTATCAATTTTGAAAGTAGACAAAGCTATCCATCAATACAAGTAAATCTAGAAAGTTAAAACTATATAGAAAATTTAATATAATTTCAAATTAAAATATCGCTATTAATGAAAATTTTATCATATAGAGAACATTTTAAAATTAAGATGGGGAAATAATATGATGACAAAATCACCTTTACATATTCAATTACAATGAAAAATCCATTAATGGCTAAATAGTGAAATATCATATATTATCATAATCATACAAATAAATCATAAAAATATGGAATTACATGAATGGTAACCTGCACTAATTAACATACCAATGCCCAAATATCCTTATCCAAAATGAACAATGTAATTACAAATTAAATCATATCAAAACCAATATTCAAAGTAAAAAATATAAAAGCTTGATAAAAAATCTTATCATCACAAAGTTCCAAAAAAAAGCCATTTAGAATGCATTGGTTATTTTCAATGCAAAGATTATCCTACAACGCTTTCAAAATTACATCATTACATCACGTTATCAACTTCAACTTCGAAGTTACAAGTAAATGGACCATTTTATCAAAAGAATTATTCTCTATCCATGCTTTGAGCATTTAAGGGGCATAACTTGTAACATACATGTGGTATATCATCACAACTTATGAATTAGGCTATATATATATATATATATTTTATTTCTTTCTTTTTAGGTTAATATTTTAGTTCTAAAATATTAATAATTTTTATTTCTTTTTATAATATTACAAGACTTGTCCCTATGTTATTTGTGAACTCATGCTATGCATTTTAATTATAAATTTTGTAATATATTTTTCTCTTATATTATTCTTAATAATTCTTATGTAAGTTGGTCAAATTTCCTTTGTGGTTAGTTTTAGCGGTGATACCTTAAAATTTTCTTTGTTGTTGGTATTATTTCTTAATATATGTAAAATCCTCATTAGTATCATTATTAAGAAATAAAAATGATACTTCGGTTTATATGTGGTACACTTCAAGTTAGTATACATTATAATTTTTTGGGGAAAATTTTTGTTGGTTGGTATCACTGATTTTGATTGGATTAATGATCTAAATAATCAAAAGTATATTACAAGTTATGTTTTCAGCCATGGTTTTGGACATGTCACTCGAGGTTGTAAGGAACAACATGCCCTTGTTTTTTTTTTCAATAGGAGTAGAGTATCAAGTAACAGTTAGCGTAAGTCAAGAATCCTTGTGGCTTCAACTAATCCTTTCAAAGTTTGGATTCCATCGTTGCGTTTGACCACACTTTTTTTTATAACCAAAGTGCCGTTTAAATTTCCAAATATCCAATTCAAAATTTGCATAATAAACACATTGAGCTACACATGCACTTCACTAGAAAGCTTCTTTTCTATCCCATTCTTGAAGTGCACTATTGCAACACTATAGATGATCAAGTTGTGGACATTTCATAAATTCTCTTACGAAATTGAATTGTTTCAAACTTTGATCTATTGTAGGAGTTCAAGAAGTTTTCATTAAGGGGGGATGGGTTCTAATGCCTCTTTCCTTCTCATATTCTATCACATTTGTAAGTATTTCTATCCTAACTTGAGTTGCTCTTAAGGCGAGATGTTAACATATTTAAACACTTAGGAGTAAATTAAAATCAAGTTGGTCTAATGTGTCTTTAGGAAATGTTTGTTTCTTTAGTATAACGATCATGATCATATTCTATACAAATTATCTTATGGTTCATCTTCTTCTCAATACTAATGAGTATATAGATATATGGCTTAACACATGATTAGACTATGATCTCTATTTAAAGAAAATGGAGGGCCATTTACTAATGATTAATTTTAAGAAACCCATATGTGAAGTATTTTCCTTTCGCATTAATATATTGCCTCAGTGGTAGTGTTGGTTGAGGCTATGCATTATTTCCCTCTAGGAGGGTTTTAACCACATAGTACATTGATGTACTGATATTTGGTTTGTTTGTGTGAGTGGTTTACTTAAGGTGTTCAACTTGTGTGGATATACCTTATTTATTGAACATGATCTTGTCTAGATCTCTATAGACAATCCACAATCTCCAAGTCCCATCCTTATTTAAACCAAATGATTGGGGAATGACATGTTGATGTGCTTGGTCTTATGGTTTCTTTCTCCAAAAATTCATGTAACTACTTCTTCACTACGTTTCACTCTAATAATGATTGTCTATACAATATTATATTTGGTAGATTTTAACAATAACTACATCTCATGGTTCACTTCCCTCTTTAATGACATTCCTTTTAGATCATGAAACACTTCTTTGTATTTCCCTCAACCAACACTTCAATTTTTCAAGCATACTTCAAAGGATGTCTTCACACCTGTGGAATTGGATTCCTTTTCATTATGTCTTAAGAAAAGAAGCACATACTTCATAATTGAGTTGATCAATCTCTTAGCTTGGTTTTCACTCCCCAGACAGATCTTATATTGCCCCTTATGCACAAACAATTTAACATCCCCGATATTGGTTGGCCCTTCTCATGTGTTAGTGCCAGTCAGTTCTGCCTATCACCAATGATCAAATATGCTTTTACCAAGTTTTGTTAGGAGTCTCAAGTCAAATTTTATCATGTCATTAGGTTTTCAGAATACAATTTGGCCACTGGCTAGTGTGTCTAGGTCTACTGCTGGTCCTTCAAGATTTCCATGTTCGCTCACTGCCATCACTCAGTTGGATGTGCCATCATTGAACAAATCATCATCATTATTTCAGTCATGTCACCATGGTCTTCATTCACCTCAGTGTCTCCACTAGGTCATTAGGGTTAGAGTCATCAAGGTTTTCATTTCATTCGATAAATCGGGAAATGAAGGAGTAGTGGTAGGTTTTGGTCAAATAGTTCTATTTCTAAGTGTAACTTACTTCAGAATGATGTAATAAGTTATGTTTCAAAGCTGCATGAAAAAGTTCCAAGCTACATAGTTTATATCAAAAAGAAAAATGAAAATTATGGTGGGCCACCCTACCATTACAAAGTTGAGTTCTATGGCCTATAAAGACATTTTTTCTCTCTCATTCCTCTCATTCATCACATTGTAAAGGAAGATCTCATCCATCATAACTCATTTCCTCACTCATTTCATTGCAAAAGAGATCTCATTCATCATCAACCACTTCCTCAACATTTTTATGGCCAAAGATATTCCAAAACATTTATCTCAAGCTACCTCGTTGTTTTTTTTGTGGGAAGCCCTCCTTTTCATGTTTACAATCCTACAAACCCTATTCCTATAAATTTTATCCTCCGACACACTCAAACACACCCCTAAAACACTCACACCCCTCACTCTCAATCCTAAAACCTTCTATACCTAAAACCTAACCCTATGCTGTGTTTTTGGCAGCCTTCAGAGCTGGGATTGTGTATAAATTCCCTAGATCTATTCCCTCACTCTTTTCACTTCCCCCCACTTCCCTAAGTTCCCTAACATCCCTCCCCATCTCATAAATGTTTCCTACACCCATTCCTACTCCCTAACCCCTTTGTCCTATTCCCTCATTCCCCTCCCCTGTTTTTCCCTCTAGGGCTTGCACTCACAAGTTTACTATGGAGAAGGAAAGGAGGCCTTACAAAAAGGGTGGGAAAATGGAAAGGTATGAGATCCTTAATACACAGGAGTTGATGTCCTCATCACCCTCTAAGAAATGTTTTCAGTGTGCAGGGTATCTTGAGTTTTGTGAGCCAGTTGAAAAAAGTCAAATGTCATGCTAAGTTGACTAGTTTGTTTGCCACACATCTTAAGAAGGATCAAGTCACAATGGCAGGGGTGAAATTCACTATATCAACTGACATCATAGCAGCAGCCACAGGGATACCAGATATTGATGAGAATTGGTTCAAAACTCAAGAGTTGGATGCCCAATTCTATCAAATCTACATCAAAGCTCATTGACATAGAAATCAATGACGACAAGGAATATTAGCTTAGCAAAGTAAATGACCATCTCAAGAAGCTTCTTGATCAAGCTAACAGAGACAATCAAATTTTGAGGCACATGGCCCATCACTATCAAACAAGGAACCAGATTGCACAAATCAGAATCAAGAGATTGAAAGAAAAACTGAAAGAGGTCCAAAACAAGCAAAGGGAGTCAAGAAAAAGGGGTAAAAGAATTAAATTGGTAGCTAAAACATACAAAAAAATAGTCTATCATCCATAGCAACCAAGGAACAAATTTTGAAATTTTCGAGCAATTTGAATTTTTTTGAAATTTTGCAGGAAATGGCACACAGAAGCACCGCACAGAGGTGCGACCCTTTTTCCTTGGACATCCAAATGAATTTTTTCCTACATGTATGAGTGCGTAATGATGAGTACATGCCAAGTCTGATCCTATTTTTTAACGAAAGCTTCCTATTTTGATCATAAACTAAAAAAAACTCACCTTTTTCATGCCTCTGCCACTAAATCTGGACTGGTGCGACGCTTCTGAGTAAGGTTGGAAAAATCAAGTTTTGGAGTTCTTCCCATGGGTATTGTTTGGAGCTTGATGGCTCATTGGAAAGTAGACACATGGGGCTACTTGACCCATATTTAAGGATGCATATTGGACTCCTAAAATTCTACCAAAATCAGCTCTCAACAAGCGTAACCCTTTTGCTGGTTGGTGCGACCCTTCTAGGCCTGGTGCAACCCTTCTGGAGACACCTTTGGAGGATGAGTTTTTAGAGGCCTTCCCATGGCTCATTTTAAAAAATTCAAGATGTTATGGAAACTAGACAAACAAGGATAGTTTACCGTTCTTTCAGATTTCAATTTTGACTTCAGTAAGGCACCTAAAACTAGCCTCAAACTTAGCATTATGCTTCTGCAATTTTCTAAGATTTTAATTAAAATTTTCAGTGTAAAGTTTCAGAGTTTCTAGTTTGAATTTTGTAAAAGTCAAAAGGTGAAAGTGGATGAATGTAAATGGTCAAATGTAAATTTAAAGGGGTTACTATATGGGTAAATAGGTGCCTTTACCTCTATTTAATGTATGGAGAGATTCCCTCTTGGTTATTAGCTAAAAGAGGAAGCAGTTCATAACCTCCCTAGTTACTAGGTTTTAGTCAAAGATGCTTTGGGAATTGCTCCCCATCTCATGGATTTGACCCATGATAGAAGGGAAAGGTTGTTTTGGTCTATATGTATCATTTTATCATTGATTTGAAGGCTTGGACATAAGAGATCTAGAGTATTGTAGCTTGGAATTCATCTTTTGGATTAATCAAAGGAAATCGTTACAACCATATTATAGGAATTCTTACGTTGTTGGAAAGATATCTATGTGTAGAATAGAATGAAATGGTTCCACCCTTAAGTGACAAATTTTTACCCCAATAAAACGACGTTTTATTCCTCAAAACACTCCCGGAAGGTTTCAGACCTCGTTTTGCTAAATTGGGTTCTGCCGATAAAAATAGTCCTGTGAGCTCATTCCTCCACTTTTTCCACTTCAAATGCATCGATACGGATGAAAACTAATATAATGATCCAATATGGATCACACCTCCCCATTTTTGGAGGAGTTTGGTCCCCAAATACTATACTAAATGAGGTGAAGAAATTTTTTGTCCACCTCTCTTGTGTACCATTTAACTTTTCCTGGAAGTTGTCCCTTCAACCCAATATAACAAAGGTCATGTTCCCAATGTATTGGAGTTCTAGACCTATTCTGCAAAAATGTATCTTTTTTCAACTCTGCTTGAGCATCTTCTACCAAATCCTCCATAAAAGGTAGGACATGCTCCTCTTCCTGATCTAGCATGGAAGGCTCATAGAGTTTCAAATTCCCTACATTCACAACTGAGTAAATGCACATATATGGTGGTAAACTGAGTCAATAGGCATTATCACCCACCTTTTTTAGTATCTCAAAGGAACCATACCTCAGAGTCTTGATTTTCTTACCAGGCCCCTGCAACCTATCCTTGTTCAACTGTAGCCATACTTTGTCTCCCACCTTGAATCATTTCTTTGTTCTATGTTGATCATGCCTGGCCTTGTACTTATGTTGTGCCTTCTACAATTTTTCTTGTACCTGCAAATGGATCTGCCTGAACTTCTTTATAAAATTTTCAGACCTCAAAGCATCTCCTATAAGATCTTCCCCCACTCCTCCTTGCTTCCCATATGCAATATCCAAACGTGAACGTCGAAAATATTGAGAATAGGTTTCAAATGGAGACTTTCCTATATCAGTGTGGACTTCTCTACTGTAAGAATGTTGTCATTGCTTGGGCTAAATGGATTCAAGATACACATGGATCGAGAATTTTCATGAGTCTTAATTTCAAGATTTTTGGTGCCTAGAAGTTTTGATGGTACTGAACCCATTTCCACCATCAAAAATAAGATTAAAACACTCATACTATCATATTTTTTGGAAAAAAAACCAACAATTTTTAACATCATTAACACCATTCTAACATTCTTGTCTAACATTCTAATTAAAATGAAATGGAAAAGTAAAAGACCAAGATTAGAATCCCGTGATTTCCTTTATAACTAAAGCGATTTCCTTTATAACTAAATCCTACTCTCGTGGAAACCAAGTATTTTCTAGATAATCAAAACATTGTTAAATGATTTGAGCTCTTTTTCATTGGGCATAACCAAGCTATTAGAATCCATCATTACCATTACAAAAGGCTTCTTGAGGTTTCTTAGGAGGACTAAACTAACAGTGGATCTTATATAAGACAGAAAGTGACTCCTCTTAATCTTTTCTGTAAAATTAAAAAAAGGAAACAAGTTTTCTAGTGAATGCTTCATATTGATCATCAAAGCAAGTGTCTGTTTGTTGTAAATCTTTGTCAAATAATCACATATCATTTCTTATCATTAATGTTAAGCTTGGTCAAATAATCACATACCATTTTTTATTATTATTGTTTATAGCTAAATTTGATCCAATAACAAAAAATAGAAAAATAGACAAATCTATCGGAGTTGTTTTCTCTTCACGAGTGTCAATGAGAGGTATAAATATACCTAATAAGTTTTAAATAACCATCATCCAATTTTCAATTTACACTTAGGATAACCTTCGCCCAATTAAGAAAATTTTGGAATTTTAACCATGACTGCCACTGCCTTCTAAGGTATAGTGGAAGGCGGGACATCTTACAAGTTTGACTTGGTCTATGGTCCGTTGAGAATGCAGTAGTCTAACTCAGATGTTTTTTTATTTCTTATTTTTTTCGGTTTTTTTTTTTTTTGTCAGAGTCGTTTATGGAGGTGGAGGAATTATTTGCACTGTCAAAAGTGATTAGAATTTGGGTAAAAATATTTCAAAAAATCTTGCAGTAGCAGTGCTTGAATCCTATTTTTATAGTGGAAATAGATTCAACACCATCAAAAACTTTTAGACACCTAAGATATTGAAATTTGACAACTATAACTTGGCTTATAAAAATTCTAGTCGATTTTATCAAAATATGGTTGGAATTTCGTTAGTTTTCAGGGCAAAAAAATAGTCTAGTTAGACTACGGCTTTTTTGCCCAGCATTTTATGCGAAAGGTACGATAATATTAAAAAATTAAATTCATACAATACTATGGAGAACAAAGATAGTTGAGTTGATGTCAATTCAGGAAAAACAGAAAAGAGAAGTTTTTGGCCAACATTGAGTTGATGTCAATTCAGATAAAAAGAAAAGAAAAGAGAAGTTTTTGGCCAAGATTACAAGTTTGTGAGTGCATCTGCCTATTATAAATTTTGTTGTTAGATTAGTTTTGTATTTATTTATTTATTTTCTTAAAAATTATTATTTATTAAAAAATTATGGTTCCATACTTTGGTTTGCTTGAGTTATCAATTGGAAAATTATATATATTTATAAAGCTTTAAACTCTTAAGCATTTATATTTGGTAATCAAAATGCAAATTCAAAATTGAAAAAGTGTTTATCCATAATCGAATGCTTTCTCACAAATATTTTTAGTAAATTGAAAATAAAAAAAAACAAAAGTAAAAATTAAACCAGTGATATAAAGTTTAGAGGTGTTAGAAGACTCCACTTCAATTGGTTCTTTATCATGCTTATGAGATTTTCATGGGTTAAGTGGGAGGTGCAAGTAGTCTTAGATTCTCTACGAGTGATGATTGAGAAACTTGATATAAAGTTGGAACTCATCCAACACTAACAAGATTTCCTCCTTGGTTTTGTTTATGTCTAACAACACCCATGCCCATAAAGTCTTCATGTACCAATAAAGGTCAACTGTGCGCATGTCGGTTATCCTTCCCCTTGGTGTGACCCATATCCAATATCTAGGAGGACACCTTTGCTTTGATGTTCATGTTTGACATGCATCCACACTCGATTATGTGTCCCATTATGCTTTATCAAGTTCCCCCTACATGCACTACAAATTTTGCTTTTGATGGTGGCCTGCAGAGGATTTTTCTTGTTGACAAGCACAAGCTCTGCCTCAATTCTCATAATACATCGCCCCTTGATGACAATGTGCTGATTGTTGTTGCATTCTAGTAACTATGTATCCTGATAACGTCGAACCCCTATGTGTGACCAAAAATAAGCTTGAGACTCCGGGACTGAGACTAAGACCAGAGGCCAAAATTAGTTTGGGTTGCCTAGGCTAAGAAACAAAAAAACCCAATCGATATAGTAAAATATTGGGGCAATGGATGTCAAGGGATGAAGCCTAAGACTTAATGGCCAAATTGCTTGGAGACTATGGAAAAAACAATAAAGAACGACCTCTAGACCGTGAAGAAGTTTTGGGCACTCCCAAAGCCCAAAGACATCACTCTACATAAAAAAAATGGAATGTATAGAATCCTTACAGTAAATGAGTGTCGCTTCGTCCTTATCACCCATAGATTTTTGTTGACATAATTCCTCAATGCATAACAAATGGAAGTGTCATTACTCAACTATGTAAATCCGCCATAACCATATCCATAGAGGTTGGCAAGGGGGTGCCCATAGAGCTCTCTAAAAGTCAAATGCCATCACCCATTAAAATTGTAGTCCTTGCCATATTTTTTCTTGTCATTTCATAGTTTCTCAAAGGTATCCAAGGCAGTGCAACAAATTTGTTCCTTTAAATATCATGGATAATCATCCCCTGCATTCATGTCCCACATCATCCTTCAGGAAGGACATCATGACATGTCATCACCTATACATGCTCGGTGGGATGACTCCCATGTGCCCTCCCATCTGGTTCATCTTGCCTCACCCCACGTGAGGATAAATTATTACGTCTTTTCTAAAAAATATTCTTGCTTAAAAATTGGCTAAAAATTTAAAATATTATTTGCAATTGTAAAAATTAACATTTAGCTATGTCATTGGACATGTCACCCCCCCACATGAAATGTATTCGTCGTGTCCGACATGATTTGTGCATGACACATGCCCGAAATGAGTTTGACTCTTGTTTGAGATGAGGGACACGAGTCAAACTCGTGTCGGGCACAAATTGAATTTGTGTCCCGATTTTTGGACACATGTTGGAGAAAAAGGTCACCCATGAACTAGGTAAATTCTGGATATGGGCTGCATTTGATCATTTTTGCTTTGTTGTTTGGGTGATGCAGGAATGTGTGAGCGGCCAACAAAGGATATATATGACATTTGGAGCTGATTCATGGTATAGGTATGTTGAAAATGCAGCAAGAAAGTCTCAATTTTGATATTTCCTTAATCAAAATGAGGAAATTTGAAATTCCACATGAACAGACAACTTGAAGGAGTTAACTGAGGTGGTATGGCTCTTGTCACTCAGTTAAGAACACTTTATTCGAGTTAATGATTTGAAGTTCAATTTTCTTGTGTTGATTCCTAAAAAATAAGAGTTCAACTCAGTTAAGTCGAGTTAGGGGCATGAAGTTCATTTGCATGTAGTGATTCCTAACTTTTAGGAGCCTAGGTTGAGTTAATTTCAATCGTAATCAATTAAACTAGTTCCAACTGTTAATAGAACTAGTTGGTGGTTAGTTATGTAGTGGGACATAATTATAACTTGGAGATCATCTAGTTAATTGATCAATCATCTAATGATTAGTTCATGCATGCAAATAATACGAGTTGCCCAGTTGTGGTGGATTTTCCAAGGCAATTAACCAACAATTGTAAACTAAATGGTCACGTGATCAACCTTGAGGAATTGCACAAGAAAATAGGAGCTCAAACAAAGGAAGAAATTGGCTAATTCTGGGTCAGAGCTTCTCAGTGAACATAGAGATAGATTATGCACTTGCAGGTCATGCTCAGTTGATACAATCAATTGTAATACATATTTATTCATCAGATTAATGCAAGCATACATTGGGGTTTTTGCAGTTTGCTTTCCCCGATAAAAATACTATTTCCATGAATGTGATTTCTTATTGCATGTTTGAGATTTTTGTTCTAAATTGTGAATTACTTTCCATAGAGCAGTAGAGTAGGTTTGTGTCTTATGATTTTGATTAAAAATTCATGAAAGTTGCAAATCTACATCATAATTTCTACAAGGTAAGTGAATTTTCCTTCCATTTTTTTCAAATTTTGCTATAAAAGTCTACCTATCCATTTTGTTTGC
This sequence comes from Pinus taeda, assembly GCA_000404065.3. Lineage (NCBI taxonomy): Eukaryota > Viridiplantae > Streptophyta > Pinopsida > Pinales > Pinaceae > Pinus > Pinus taeda. Next base: position 72,813 of record APFE031698677.1, on the reverse strand, counting down.
ATGCACATCCTTACATTAGTATATTTTTTATTTCTTTTCACAATAGTAATGGCTCAATCAAGGACAACAAGGAAGGGGTAAAAAAAGGGGAGGAATGTCTCCACTCGTAATGACCCCCTCTTTCAATTTCATCGGGGTTTGCTAGTCTTCCATCTGTTGGAAGTGGGGCTATAACAAAAGCTTCAAATGTTGAGAGAAACATCAATTTAGAAAGACAACAGGATCAAGAATTGAAATATCCCTTGTGGAAGTATGTGATAAGACATTAATCACTAGGCAAAAGTTTCAAGGGATGAGGCAATGTTTTTTGGATATGCAACTTTTGCAACCATCAATTCAAGATCACCTATTTGCCTGTGAAAGGGCATTTTTTGGGCACATCGTATTGTGGAATTGGAGCATGTGTAGGACTGATTCCATCTAAGATGAAATAATTAGAAAGAGAGGAAAATGTTTGAGTAGAAATGGTGGCTACATTATTTAAGAAAAACAAGAATGAGTATCCCCTTCCATTCTTGAGGAAATGTTTTTATCCTTTTGGGAGTTCCAGTGGGGGTGCAGGTCAAGCAACAAAAAGGAAGGCACTTGTTTGAATGGACAAGATATTTCAACAAGAGAAGGGAGAAGAGATTGACATCACCATTGCCCTTTTTTCTATCTCAACTTTATATAATTTACTATTGCATGATCACCTTTATTTATTGAGATGTGTCAAGCTCTAGCTCAAGGGGCTTTATCAAGGTATATGGCTTGTGGTTCATATAGGCTTAGAACCACAATGTTGATTAAGGAAAAAAAAGGAGGCAGATTAAATTCTTGAGTTATTAAATCAACACGGCCAACATCTAGGGTTAATATTATTTCTGATGGATGGATAGATGCAACAAGCCATCCACTCATCAACTTCATGGTGTCTTCCTTGAATGGAAATTTTTTCTTGAAAGTAGTGGATGCTCTTGGATAATACAAGGATGTACAATATATGTGTGAGTTGTTCATTAAAGTTATTAGAGATGCAGGTGTTGATTCTTATGTGCAAATAATTATAGACAATGCACCTATTTGCAAGGTTGTTGGCATGATTGTGGAAGCTAAATATCCACAAATATTTTGGACACTTTGCATTGGACATTCCTTGAATTTACCACTTAAATCTATTGCTTCTAATGTGCCTTGGATTGGAAATATTATCGAGGATGCATGACATATCAACAAATTTGTACAAAATCGTACCAATTCCCTCAAAACCTACAAAGAGTATACACAAGTATAATTGGATTGCAAATACAAGATTTTCCTATGTATTCATCATGTTGAAGAGGTTGAGGGAGGTCAAGACCACTTTTGGGGCCATGGTTATTTCAGAGTTTTGGTTATTTTGGAGAAAGACAAATCAAGCAACCTCAAAAAGAGTCAAGGACACATTATTAGACAATGATTGGTAGGAGGGGGCATATATTACTATTAAGATCATTAACCTTATCATTAATTTGTTATGATTTGTGAATATAGACCAACCCATCCTAAGAGAGACTTACGAGGGATGGGATTCCATGATTGAGTCTTCGAGGACCATTATTTTTCATAATGAGTGCCCTGATTATGAGACATTAGCGGAGGCCTTCTTCACCATCATACATGATATTATTATCAACATGTGGGACAAAAATTGCACACCTTTACGTTGCTCAGCTCACTAATTGAATCCAAAATACTATAGCTATGAGTGGCTGAACGAGGGACCTTCAGGTAGATTCCCTCATGTGGATGGTGAGATTTCACAAGGGATGAAGGATGCATTGAGATGGATATTTCAGGATAAATCATCCCTTGATGAGGTGGAGGATGCCTTTACAGAGTTTTCCACTGGCACTGGGTGATTTGCAGGATATGATATGATTAGAAATAAGGGGGTTAAGAATCACTATGCTTGGTGGGAAATTCATGGGGAAACATGCCCTCCTCTACAATAATTAGCCATGAGGCTCCTCTCTTAGGTTACTTCATCCTGTTGTTGTAAGAGGAATTGGAGCACATATGGGAATCTGTATAGTTTGAAGAAAACCAGGATTGAGCAAGCCAAGGCAGACACAATGGTGTATGTGCACACCAACCTTCATCTTATTTACAAGAAAAGCGAGGACTGGTTGAAGGGAAAGAAAAAGATGTGGGATGTGTTTCCTGATGATATGAGTTTGGACAATAGTTTTGAATTGGCATTGACCAGCTTGGATATTAATGAGCCAGTGCTAGAGCTTGTCACTTTTGATGATGGTGATACTCTTGAGGGGTCATCCTGCACTCTAGAAGATGAAAATATCACATTGGATACAAAGGAGGAGGATGCAGAAGAGAGCAATGGTGGTACTGATGTTGATTTTCATATGGATGAGCTAAAACCTATAGCCTACTAGCAGCTACCTATGAGATTCTTTTATCATGATCTACGATTTTGAGTTCTAGTATCTTCCCTGTTCTGTATTTTTTATTTTCCATTGACATTCCAACATAAAATATCTGCAAATTCGTTAGTCAAGAGTCCTCACTACTTAGTATCTATGTAATGCATTTTGATTTTGATGACTTAATGACAAAACTACAGTTTATGGTTAATTTCTTGTGTTTGTCAATTTATTTTCATTGATGTAGTAGTAAGTACTAGTTATAAAGTTGTATCATTGATGAATTATGATTGTATGCAAAATGTATGATTGAATTTGTATCATCATGAGAATTTGTGTAATATGATATATATGTGTGTGTGTGTCCTCCATGTCATATTCTGAGGGCTTGTTGTGTCATGCACCAAACATTCATATTATCATGTCCTTTGTGTCCAGTGTCCCCTTGTCAGGTGACTTAGCTATTTAAATATTTTTGTTTAAATTCTAGGTAAAAACTTAGAGGAATTGTTGCCATTAGGAATATCAATTATATAGATTACAAATTTTAAACGTAATAGGATTTTTGACGATGTCGAACCCCTTTTCGTATTACAAAATACAAATTCAACAAAAAAATGCAATTCAATCAATTACCATGGTGGTTGCAAAATAAAAAGTTCAAAATCATCCTTAAGTTATTTTTTGGTTAAAAATTTGTTACACTGTAAAAAAATTACAAGTATCAATAGTTAATTATATGTTTGAATAAGAGTTTAAGGTATATTCTATACATGGAATATTAAAATCATTTTATATCGGACATGGATGGAAGCATTGGGCTCTTTGAACTTAGATTTATAAATAAAATATTAGAAGTTTTCCCATGATAGCAAGAACATAACATTACAAGACATTAAAGTGAAGTGATGCAAAACAATTTTCTAATTCTAAGATATAAATGATAAGCCAAAGAAAAATGATATAAATGATGATACACTCGTAAGCTTTCTAATCACAAGAAAAAGAAAGATGCACAAATATTGTTAGATAAAGACAACGAAATAAATTGTTTAAAGATTTCTATTAAATTTTTATTTATAAAAGTAAAAAAAATTAAACATATAAATTTATCAATTTTAAAAGTAGAGAAAACTATCTATCAATACAAATAAATCTAAAAAGTTGAAACTACATAAAAAAATTAATATAATTTCAAGTTAAAATATCACTATTAATGAAATTTTATCATATAAAGAGCATTTCAAAATTAAGATGAAAAAATCACCTCTACATATTCAATTATAATGAAAAATCACATATTAACCTAATGATACAAATAAATCATAAAAATATCTAATATGGAATTAGGAAGGATCTATTAAGGAAGGTATTGTATTGTCACCCAAACTACATAAATGGTAACCTGCACTAATTAACATACCAATGCCAAAATATCCTTATCTAGAATGAACAATGCAATTACAAATTAAAGCATATCAAAATGAATACAATTCAAAGTAAAAAATATAAAAGCTTGATAAAAATTCTTTTTTTTTTGTAAGCTAACATGGTACCATTCATATTAATTTGGATTAAAACCTGTACAGATATACAATGGCCTCTACCCGCCCTGAAGGGAAACTGGGTCTGTTGGCCACCTAAGGTTTTTAAAAGCCATCCAAAAGTAGAAAATACTGAGTCTATTTGTCCAAGCTAGATATACTAAACATTTGTAGGTGCTATCACTGTTTCTTATCTGCATTATAAAAAAACAAAAGGAGAGCATGCTCTCAGCATCCTAACTAAGGAGACTTTATACATAACTGTGAGAAATCATCCTATCATGGTGCCCGACTGATTATCTTCCTCCTTTGCTCCAAGAACGAGCTTCCTTAGCTGTTGCTGTATCGCGCCGAGCTTGCTATCCTGCATAAGAAGGGTTATCTGGAGGTTTTTCATCTCTTTCTTCGGATTTGGGATCCCTTGAGCCAATTCTGCCATCTCCATAGCTACCTGTTCCATGGCTTTTGCCAGAAGCCTCTTCATTACCCAATACACATGGAGGGCTTGCTTGTACAGGGACATATGTCCTTTGGTGTTTCTCGGGTCCGGTAGCAGATACTCCCAATCTTCCATCTTGGGCTCCAACTGCTCCTGAGTAGCCTCTTCCTCCAATTGCTGAATTATCCTCTGGATGTCTGCATTCGTATCCTCACTATACACCCTCTCCACATACTGAACCTGACTCTTCAGTGTCCTCCTGCCACGTCTTTTTCTTGCCGGTGGAGAGGAGCTCTGTTCCTGGTTGCGGACCTGACGTCCTCTCCCTTTACCTCGATGGCCTCTTCCTCATCCTGCGCCAACTCTGATACCTCCCTTTACCTTACTTCCTTGAACTGTTATGCCAGAGGGGATTCGAAGGCTTCCTTCCTCTCCTCGGCCTCTGGCTTTCTTCTCTCGAATTCCTACCTCTTCTGGTTTCCTATCCTCTGGAGGCCTCCCTTTCCCCATTCCGCTTCTCCTCATCTGCATTTGGCTGCCATGCTCTGGGCTATGTGCCTCCTCCATGCCCTCCTGTTTCTGCTCCATTTCTTCCCTGTAGTCAACGGTAATTCCTTCCTTCCCTTAGTTCTTCCTCCCATGCTCATAATAGTCCCTTCAATCCTCATTTTCCTCTCCGCTACCTTCCACTTCGTTTTTCTCGGGACAAGAGGTCGGCACCTTTGCTGTCTCCTTCCTGCTTTATATTTTCTTCTGGTCTCCAGATCCCTTCGCTTGTTCTGGTTCTCACCACCGTCATTAACCACATTCCTATCCTTATGCCTCCTCCCGACTCCCATTCCTTGCTCTCGCCGCCCTTCCTTATGCTTCTGCACCGCCTCCCTCTGTCGCCTGCATGTGCCATAATCACCCACTCCTCCTCGGCTTACCGTTGTGCCTTCTGACCCTTGTCCCATCATTGGAGCACCGTCTCTTACACCACCTCTGCCCTTCATAGTTCCCTCTCCCCTGCTCTTTACCATGATGCTTGGTCTGTCAACCATCCTGTCCACCTGCAATAATCTTTGAGTGCGAGGTGGCTTATCATAGCCCCTCCCTATCATTACTCTAATCACTCTCTTGATAAAAAATCTTATCATCAAAGAGTTCCAAAAAAAAACCATTTAGAATGCATTGGTTATTTTCAATGCAAAGATTATCATACAACGCTTTCAAAATTACATCACGTTATCAACTTCAACTTCAAAGTTATAAGTAAATGGACAATTTTATCAAAAGAATTGTTCTCTATCCAGGCTTTCGAGCATTTAAGGGGCATAACTTGTAACATGCATGTGGTATATTATCACAACTTATGAATTAGTCAATATATTATTTATTTATTTATTTCTTTTTATATTAACATTTTAACTCTAAAATATTAATATTTTTTTTTCATAATATTACAAGACTTGTCCCTATGTTATTTGTGAATTCATGCTATGTATTTTAAAGTATAAATTTGGTATATCTTTTCTCTTATATTATTTTTATAAAATTTTCAATATGTCTTTCTCTTATATTATTTTTATAAAATTTTCAATATATCTTTCTCTTATATTATTTTTAATAATTCTTATAATTCTTATGTGAGTTGGTCAAATTCTTATAATTCTTAGATGAGTTGGTCAAATTTCCTTTGTCGTTAGCTTTAGCTATGATGTCTTAATATTTTCTTTGTTGTTGGTATTATTTTCTTAAAATCCCCATTAGTACCATTATTAAGAAATAAAAATGATACTTCGGTTTATATGGGGTACACTTCAGTTTAGTATACATTATAATTTTTTGGGAAAAATTTTTGTTGGTTGGTATCACTGATTTTGATTGGGTTAATGACCCAAATAATCAAAAGTATATTCCAAGTTATGTTTTCAACCATGGTTTTGGACATGTCACTCGGGCTTGTAAGGAACAACATGCCTTTGCTTTTTTTTTTTTCAATAGGAGTAGAGTATCAAGTAACAATTAGTGTAAGTCAAGGATCCTTGTGGCTTCAACTAATACTTTCAAAGTTTGGATCTCATTGTTGCATTTGACCACACTTTTTTTTATAATCAAAGTGCCATTTAAATTTCCAAATATCCAATTCAAAATTTGCACAATAAACACATTGAACTACACATGCACTTCATTAGAAAGCTTCTTCTGTATCACATTCTTGAAGTGCACCATTGCACTTAGATGATCAAGTTGTGGACATTTCACAAATTCTCTTACAAAATTGAATTGTTTCAAACTTTGATCTATGGTAGCAGTTCAAGAAGTTGTCATTAAGGGGGGATGGGTTCTAATGCCTCCTTCCTTCTCCTATTCTATCACATTTGTAAGTATTTCTATCCTATCTTGAGTTTCTCTTAAGGCGAGATGTTAACATATTTAAACACTTAGGAGTTAATTAAAATCAACTTGGTCTAATGTGTCTTTAGGAAATGTGTGTTTATTTAGTATATATAGTAATTGTATAATCTAACGATCATGATCATACTCTATACAAATGATCTTATGGTTCATCTTCTTCTCAATACTAATGAACATATAGATATATGGCTTAACACATGATTGGACCATGATCTCTATTTAAAGAAAATGGAGGGCCATTTACTAATGATTAATTGTAAGAAACTCATATGTGAAGTATTTTCGTTTCGCATTAATGTATTGCCTCAGTGGTAGTGTTGGATGAGGTCATGCACTATTTCCCTCTAGGAGGGTTTTAACCACATAGTACATTGATGTACCGATATTTGATTTGTTTGTGTGAGTGGTTGCCTTAAGGTGTTCAACTTGTGTGGATATACCTTATTTATTGAACATGATCTTGTCTAGATCTCTATAGGCAATCCACAACCTCTAAGTCCCATCCTTCTTTAAAACCAAATGATTCGGGAATGACATGGTGATGTGCTTGGTCTTATAGTTTCTTTCTCCAACAATTCATGTAACTACTTCTTCGCTACGTTTCGCTTTAATATTGATTTTCTATACAATATTATATTTGGTAGATTTTAACAATAACTACATCTCATGCTTCACTTCCCTCTTTAATGACATTCCTTTCAGATCTTGAAACACTTCTTTGTATTTCCCTCAACCAGCACTTCAATTTTTCAAGCATGCTTCAAAGGATGTCTTCACACCCATGGAATTGGATTCCTTCTCATCATGTCTTAAGAAAATAAGCACATACTTCATAATTGAGTTGATAAATCTCTTAGTTTGGTATGCAATCCCTAGAGAGATCTTATAATTCCCCTTATGCACAAAAAATTTAACATTCCCGATATTGGTTGGCCCTTCTCATGAAGATAACATCCCTCATGTACATATAAGGGATACCAAACACTACACCATAGAAATCAAGTGGTAGTATACTAACTTCTATTTCATTAATGTGATCTTCCCTAATAGAAAATATAAATTTACAATGCTTGGTAACTTTTAACTCCACATCAATATTTCACTTAGTATGTGTCAAAATATTTCCAAAATATAACACTTACTATTAACATGTTTTCTTGGATTGAAAATACAAGACTTTCTTAAAAATTTATTTGTGCACATGATTGTCTTCTTTCTTTTATGTGAACTCCCTTGGACTGAGTTTGCACTCATAGATTTGGCCTTAAGGGGGTCATTGGCCCCTCCCCCTACCTCTTCTTGACATTGACACTTTCAATTCATTGATCTCTTCCCTCCCTCATCCAACCAATCCACTTGCAACTCCATTTATCAGAAAGACTTGAAGAAATTCCAAAAGTCTTTGTGCATGCAACCCAATCTAGAACAATGGCATTGAGATTATCAAATCGGGGATTAATAGGACAATTTATAAGTATATGTCCATTATAATAGGACAATTTATAGGTATATGTCCATCATCCAAAATGTTGACCTTTGAGATATACAAAATCTAACGTCTGTTAATGTAATGAACCTCATTATTACACTAACATACTGACAATTCTAATTTTATTTTAAGTAAATGTAGTTCATATCTTCTATAACTTTCATCTTCCAATTCTTAACAAACCTATCTTTACAATCATTCCCAATGATTGTTATTGATAATCTTCTTTTTTCTATTAAATCCTAATGCTTAGTTTTTCCATTTTCAATTCTTGCCCAAAAATATAAATATATATATTAATATATCTCCACAAGCTTCCCTTACTTGACTTCATTTTTTACCATTTGTGTCTAAATTACCATTTATATGTAATTACACTTGAAAACATTTTGCACGAGTCATACTATACCTTGAAAATATTTTGCACGAATCATACATGTGGTATATTATTAGGAAGACCTTCGGGAAATTTCAGAAACTTGGTAGATAAATCAGGCTCCCTGTGTTTTCTTGTTGTTATTCGACAAGGGTTTGTACCAAACCCTACAATTGGCGATTGTTGATGTTTTGTGAGCGATTAATGATGCTTATTGTTTTTAGGGTTTAATCATTCCCACTTACTACCACCTTCGTCGACATGTGAACTCATTTTCTTACCTGAATTTGGACAACACTCCGTCTCATTTGGGTCTAGTGTATATTGTTGCCCTTTGATGGTATTAGGCGATAACTATGGTTTAATTCCTCTATTTTTCCGAAGAAATTAACCTAGTTTACTTACGACCATGATTCAAGTTTACTTTGAAGTTATTTTCACTCATCTACCAACATTTCTTTCAAACAATAAATTTATCAGCGTTCTCCTCCCTTCGACAGAAATGATTTAACTGCTTGGCATGTTTTATTTGTAGGTTCTCTATGTGGCCCGATTATTTTAGGTTTGGTCGATATTTTAGTTTAGTTTTTCTTGCAAGGTTCCTTCTACGGTTCGGACATCTTTAGTAGCTTATCAAGGTTATTTTTCATAGTCACTTCTGTCTAGGTTTAAACTTAGGGTTTACCCTTGAGAGTTCTTTTGTGGGTTGAACGAAGATTGCACAGGTGCAGATTTACAACCCTCATATATTATCTGAATTAATTTTAGTGTTTTCTTGTACACAACTAGAGCACTTCATTTTCTAGGTTTTTATTGTGTTCTATTTCATTTTCGATATGGCAATAGTTTAATTCCTTCTTGCGTATATATTTTGTAGGTACATACGCGGGTTCTTATGCCGAGATTTTTCTCTGATATTCTACAAACTGCCACCCCTGTTAACTCAACCTTTTGAATGAAAAAATTAGCATAGCTAATTTTCGCCAGAATGACTTAAATACTCCAAGTATATTTCTTGTAAACAATTGCTTTATCTTTGTTTTTTTTGCTAATCAAGTTTCTATTGCTAGGGTTTTTCTTGTAACCTTAGACCATCCACGAAGTTGAACTATTTAATAATTATTTTGGTGGTATTATTCTAAATTATAAGATTTTATAGTTTGTAAACCCTAAACCTTAGGTTATATCTGTGTATTTTGTTTCCTTTGCACAAATAGAGACCTAAACGAGGTTTCGAAAATTCATGCAAATGCATAGAAGAATCTTCGTTAAACTTTTCGGTTATGGTTTCTAACCCTATAAGGAATTTACCCATAATTCTTTATGTAATACTATTGAAATTATCTTCTTTGTTACAAATTATAATTTATTACAGGGTTTTCAATTTCCTTCAGTTGGTATATTCTTACTGTGTACAAGACATTCTTTCATGGTGTAGAAATTATAAGTTTCTACTTTTAGAACCCTAATAATTCATTTCTTTTGTCATGTAGATGTATGGCTAAGAATCTTGTAACTAGGATTCTGTTGAGACATAGCTTTTCATAATTCTTCCATTTTTTTTTTCTTTTAACTCTTTCAATATTTTCTTGTACATAGTTGTACCTATTTTAATATCATCTTTATAATTTGGCTACTACTCACAGGTATATATAGTTATATAAAAGTTTTGGAGCTTTAATTTAGTTTAGATAGACTGAAGTCTTCTTCTCGTTCATGGGAGTTTCGACTTATCATTTTACCAGGTTGGGTGACCCGAACCCTTGGTTTCCTCCTTTTCTTGAGTGTAGATATTGTATTTGGGAGAAAGTTTCCAGGGTTTCTTCGAACTAACATGCATGGATTTCTCATGAGGAAATATTCAGTTGACTGGAATAGCACTAGTGCATACTAGTGGATGCATTAGTGCACCAAGTGACTGTTAGTCATCTATTAGTTCCAAAAACAATTTAGAACTAATTTAACTGAACTTAACTCAGTGATCTAATTTCCAACTGAATTTAAACTCATATTGGACCCTTAAAACTTAGGGAGAACATATAAATGACTACATAAAGACTTCCAACTCAAGATTCCTAGGCTAATTAAGTTAATTAAACTTAATTAACTATTTACAAGTTTCTATGAGAATAGAATTCAATTTTAGTTCTCAGTTTAATTCAAGGACAAATTAAGCTGGAATTTCTTGTTGCCATTTCTCAATACAAATTATAATTTTTTACAGGTTTTTCAATTTCCCTCTGTTGGTATATTCTTACTGTGTACAAGACATTCTTTCATGGTGTAGAAATTATAAGCTTCTACTTTTATAACCCTACTAATTCATTCCTTTGTCATGCAGATGTATGGATAGGAATCTTGTAACTTGGATTATGTTCAGGTATAGTTTTTCATAATTCTTTCGTTTTTTTTTCTCTTAACTTCTTTCAATATTTTCTTGTACATAGTTGTACCCATTTTAATATCAACTTTATAGTTTGGCTACTACTCACAAGTATATCTAGTTCTATAAAAAAATTTGAGCTTTAATTCATTTTAGATAGATTGAAGTCTTCTTCTCACTCATGGAAGTTTCAACTTATCAATTTACTAGGTTGGGTAGAAAATATTGTAGATTCATAAGCTCATGCCATGTACTAAAGCACAAGACAAGAATCTACTTCTACTTTCCACCAATCAATGAAAACAATATGAACAAGAAGAAGATAAATCAATGACACATAACACAAGATGTATCTGGGGAAAGCCACAACTCAAAACCCCACTATCTGTATTTCATATATAAGAAATATGAGTGAAGATACGAAGCTTGTTCTCACTAGAACAATTCCGCACAAGTATGATCAACTCTCTCAGCTCACAAGCTAGCTCTTGGCCAACACTTAGCCAATTTTACATCTATCCAAGACCTTATTTCCTTGCACAATTCTCATGGTTGAATAACCCATATTAATGGGAATCTAGTGCTTCCAAAACAATGCAATCCAAACTAGGTCTAGTACCTGATTGCGTGCATGATCTATACAACTTAGTAAATAATACAACTGATAGTACATTGTCCCTACACTCTAGCCTCAATTTGATCTTTCTCTGAACTGTCATGCATGGGCTTCTCATGAGCAAACATTGAGTTAATTGGAGTAGCACTAGTGGATGCATTAGTGCACCAACTGACTGTTAGTCCTCTATTAGTTCCAAAAACTATTTAGAACTAATTTAACTGAACTTAGCTCAGTAAACTGAGTGATCTAACTTCCAACTCAATTTAAACTCATACTGGACCCCTAAAACTTAGGGAGAACATATACATGACTACCGAAAGACTTGCAACTCGAAATTCCTAAGATAATTAAGTTAATTAAACTTGATTAACTATTTACAAGTTTCTATGAGAATATAATTCGATTTTAATTCTCAGTTTAATTCAAGGACAAATTAAATTGGAATTTATTGTTACCATTTCTCAATACAAGTTATAATTTGTTACAAGGTTTTCAATTTCTTTCTGTTGGTATATTCTTACTGTGTACAAGACATTCTTTCATGGTGTAGAAATTATAAGTTTCTACTTTTATAACCCTACTAATTCATTTCTTTTGTCATGCATATGAATGGTTAAGAATCTTATAACTTGGATTATGTTCAGGTATAGCTTTTCATAATTCTTCCATTTTTTTCCTCTTAACTTCTCTCAATATTTTCGTGTACATAGTTGTAACCATTTTAATATCATCTTTATAATTTGGCTACTACTCACAAGTATATATAGTTCTATAAAAGTTTTCGAGCTTTAATTCATTTTAGGTAGACTAAAGTCTTCTTCTCGCTCATGGGAGTTTCGACTTATCGTTTTACCAAGTTGGGTGGCACGAATCCTAGGTTTCCTCCTCTTCTTGAGTGTAAATATTGTATTTGGGAGAAAGTTTCCAAGGTTTACAATTATGAATGATTATTAATTAACATACTTTATTTTTCAAATATTTCTTCCTATCACGAAGTAAATTTTTTCAAAGACTTAAAACATGTAATGTAATATATTTATAGGATAACCATGTCCTTTGTTTTTCAATAAACATGTACATATTTTCCTACTGAAAATTCTGTTGTGATCATCTGTGACCCTTACTATATTCTTTCTGCAATGAATTTTAAGTCATTGAATTTTGATATAATATGAATTGAATATATATATGAAATTCTTTTTTGAACAAATATATGTTTGTTTTAGGTTATAAACACATCTTTGGAAAACTCATTTTGTTTACACTATTAATTATTTCTATGTATAATATCAATTGTTCATACATGCTCTGTATAGTTTGAATATGTATATAGAATTATTAACTCATTTTGTTTACACTCTATTACTTATTTCTTTGTATAATATCAATTGTTCATACATGCTCTGTATAGTTTGAATATGTATATAGAATTACTTTGTATTTATCGTAGTATTGAGAGTTTATTTTCTTAAAATATTGTACCTCTATATTTGTCCATATTACAGGTATTTATACGACATCTACCTGTATTAGTGGTTCCATAGTATATCTATGCATACATATTTGAATGTTCATTTCACTCTTGACATATTCAGGTTCTCAGAATAAAAACCTTTTGAGTCTAAAAACTCTTTGCTAGCTGAGTTAATACTCAAAAGTACTCTAGGTAATAATTAAACCAGCATATCGATATATATGTGTGTGTGTGTGTGACTTTCTTGGTATTCTTACACTTTGCATATATAAATATGGTTTTAATTTTAGACCAAGTCAATATCATTCAATTGCATATCTACTCTTTTATACAAAGCATTGTACAAGTATGCCTTAAATATACCAAACAAAAAATAAATTCCTTTAGAGTAACTACTACAAAACTCTCATACAAATACTCAAAGCATACATAATTTCATTTAGAATAAAACTTGTCAGTAAATAAAAAATATCATACTATTTTAAATCATTAAAAATACTATCCATAAATCAGAAGTTCAAGGTACTGACTTGACAATTTTAACTTTGGAATTGATACAATAGTTCATTGGTTTCTCCTAACCTTTGATACTTTCTTCAACAATATCCCCCTGAGCACTTTTGACTATAAGTAATTAGCTTAGTTCACCTTGTCCTTTCCTTGCCTTCTTTCACCAAATTAGCTTTGTGTGATTTCTTCTTTTCTAGCAAGATGACCAAAGTGGATTACCCTCTCTACCATTTAGTTGGTTGTTGGTAACTATCTCCACTTCACCCAACAGGTGGCAGGTAGTTACTAGCTCAATATGAGCTCCAATTCTCCACTTTTGAAGACAACTTCTTGTCTTTTAGGGAAGTTAACGATCAATTATTTCCATGAGAATTTATAATTTAATAATTTATATTAAATTCCTAGGTCTTAATGAGTGGTAATCCTTATCAACAATTAACTTGATACCATAACTCTTTTAACTAGGTGTAACTAAAGCATCATTTTCCATATATTTATTTTATTAACAACATTATAAATACAATATTTACATTCAACCTTTATGAGTTTATCACATTGATAAACTATTTTCAGATGAGCCTTTTAAAGTGAGAACAAAATCACACTTAACCATATATACAAATTCATAATTAAATGCAGTTAGGGGATATCACATCCCCCTTCCGCTTGAATTTGACACCATCCTAGTGTTTGTCCATAACTTATGGAATTCATTTCAACTTGCTAAAGCAGAGATGACTATTCTTCTTTAAAAGCATCCTCCAACCCTCAAGTTGCCTCTTTTGAGCTGAAATGATTCCATTGAATATTCACTTGAGCTATATCTCTATTCCAGAATGTGACTACCCTTCGATCTAGAATACATAGTGGTTCTTTTAGGAATTATTCCTTTGGTTCCACCTATACAACATTCCAATCAATTATATGACTTGAGTCATGTACATATTTATTTAATAAGGATACATGAATACATTATGAATTTTTTTATTTGTTGGAAGAACAAGATGATATGAAATAGGTCTAATTGTGGCTAACACATCAAAAGGGCCACAATATCTGGGTGATAGCTTGGCACAATTGTCAAGCCTAAATGTAATTTTCTTTGGCTTCACTTTTAAATATACATGATCACCAACATTGAATTTATTTTGAACTCTTTTTAAATATGCATAACTCTTTTGTCGATCTTGAGCTATTCTTAAATTCTGCTTGACTTGTTTAACCACTTCTTCCATCTCCTTTTTCATATCTGGTCCCAACGCTAACCAATCTTCAAATTGGTCCCAACTTAGAGGTACTTTGCATCTTTTGTTATTCGTACCTCAAATAGGCTTATCTTTAAAGAAGTTTGATATGTATTATTATAGACAAACTCAACTAAGTGGGAATAGTATTCCCACTTAGTCCATAACATACATTCTTAACATACCTTCTAAAATATGATTGGTTCTTTCTGTTTGACCATAAGTTTGAGGACAATAGGTTGTGCTAAATTTTAACTTTGTTCCCATACTTTTAAATAAGCCCTTCCAAAATTTAGAAGTGAACTTGGCATCACAGTATGAAATCAAAATTTTTGGCATACCATGGAGTTAAAATATCTCCTTCATGAATAGTTCTGCTATGATAATGGCCTTAAAGGTAGATTTAACAAGAATAAGGTGTAATTCTTTACTAATTTTATCTATCACTACCATAATAGAATCATGTTGTCTCCTAGATTTTGGTAAGCCAGTGATGAAGTCCATTGATATTATCTACCATTTCCATTTTGGAATGGGAAAGGGTTGTAACAACTCAGCTGGATGTTGATGGGAAACTTTCACTTGTTAACACTCCAAGCATTTAACTATGTAATCAGTTGTTTCAGTTTTGATTTTAGGCTAATAAAAATCCTTACTTAACACAATTATTAATTTTTAATAACCAGAATGTCTAGTTGTTGATTTCTTGTACAACTCATCTAAAACAAACATTTTCAGATTTGAATCATTAGGCAAGTAAATTATGTTTATGTAGATTAACAATTCCTGATTATTTGCTGAGAAATTAGTTTCCTCTTCACATAACAGTTCAAATTTATGATTTTTTTCTTTAATTCTCATGTATTCTTGATCAAAATTTGCAACTGATTAATCTTTTCTATCATATTTGTTTACCAACTGGTTGTTGAAATGGGGAAATCTCATTTAATTTCCTACTCAAGCCATTAACAAATTTCTTTTATTTTCCTTTCATGTGTAAGATTTCGAAATCATATTCATTAAGGAATTCCAGCCCTCTTACTTTCATAACATTAAGATTTGGCTAGTCAAATATGTATTTAAGACTAACATTGTCTGTTTTTAGTTGAAAATTTCTTCCTATGAGATAGTGTCTCCACATTTTTAAAAAATAGATTATAGCTTCTAGATCTAAGTCACGTGTGACATAATTCTTCTCATGATATTTTAGCTTCCTAGATTTGGAGTTAATTACATGGACTTTACATTACAACACCTCCCATTCCTTCTTTATAGGAATCTGTGAATATAACAAAATCTTTATTGGGGTTAACTAGTTTCAAGTTTGGACCAATAGTTAATAACTACTTTAATTTTTCAAAACTATCCTAACACTTTTGTTTCTAATTAAACTTCATTCCCTTCTTTTACAAAGAAGTTATTTAACATGCTAACTTATAAAATCCTTCTACAAATCTTTTGTAATAACCCATAATTCCCATAAAAGACCCATCTCATCTACATATTTAGGTATTGGTCATTCAACATTAGCTCTTATATTTTCTAGATCCACAACAATTCCTTCTTCAGATACTACATACCCCAAATACTGAATTTGTTTATGGTAAAATGAGCATTTTCTAAATTTAACATACAAATCATTTTCTCTAAGTGTTTGAAGAATAATATGCAAATGTTGATCGTGCTCTTCTTTATTGTTTGAGTAAACCAGAATGGGAGTACCATGAACTCATAGTGTCCATATGGGAGTAACATGAA
Organism: Pinus taeda; assembly: GCA_000404065.3. Lineage (NCBI taxonomy): Eukaryota > Viridiplantae > Streptophyta > Pinopsida > Pinales > Pinaceae > Pinus > Pinus taeda. Next base: position 56,175 of record APFE031698677.1, on the reverse strand, counting down.
ATCATAGTGTCCAAATGGGAGTACCATGAACTCAAGTATCCATATCTTGTCCAGAATGTTTTTTTGTGAATATTCTCATCCTTGATCCTAATATGATGATATCTAAATCTTGGATCAATTTTTTAGACAATTGAAGCTCCTTGGACTTGGTCAAACAAGTACTCAATTTGAGGTAAAGGATACTTGTTTTTTATAGTCATTTTGTTGAGCTACCTATAATCTATACAAAGCCTAAGAGTCCCATCCTTCTTCTTAACGAATAAAATTGGCGCATCCCAATGAGATACACAAGGGCTTGTGTATTTCTTATCTAGCAGTTCTTGCAACTGAATTTTTAACTCCATTAACTTAGGAATGGTCATTCTATATGGGGATTTTGATACCGTAACTGCTCCAGGGATGAGATCAATTGTGAAGTCTATATAGGATAATCTTCTAGATATGACTTTTGTTTTTTACTTGAAAGATCCTCAATTTGGACTGAAAACATTTGACAACCTTATTGAGCACATTTCTTTAATTTAAGGCAACAATTTTCCTCACAAAAATTTCTCTTGGCACTCCTTTGACTATACGGTCCTCTCCTTCATCATTAATATGAGTGAAAGAATTTTCCAAGAAATTTAAAATTACTCTGTGAGGTTCTAGCCAATCCATCCCAACAAAATATCATATAACTCCAAAGGTAAAATGTTGAGATTTAGATGAGTCTTCATTCCATTCAAATTTAATAATTTTTTTTTCTTATTTCTATAAAAAAAAAAAATAAATAAATAAAAAATTGTCTTGTGGTCAATTGTACTTACTAGGGCTTACTTTGTTTTTCCTTTTTAAGTCCACATTTTTCAATTGTAGTAGGAGAAATATAACTTAATGTAGAACCAAGGTCAATTAGTATTGTAACATTTTTCTCATAAATTTTACCTTGAATTTCCACCATTGTGGACTTATTATCTACTTGTCTCGCATCCAACACTGCATTAATCCTTGAGATATTGCAATAAATATCATGGACACTAGAGACTTCTTGCAGGTTATATTATTCTCCTTTTGTTTATAGGGTTTGTGGACAATCCCTCCACAAATGGTTCTCATTGCAGCCCCAACGTTTAATTGGTGGTTTAACTGATTCACTATAAATTTTGTTTCTTGCTCCAGCTCCATGTCCACTCTTTTGTCCAAGGTTCTTTTGTTGATTTACACTTTTGTTGTAATTTCCCCCTTGATTACTTGTAAGAGTGTTAGAGACTACAAGTTTCTTAAACCCTTTTTTCTTAACATTAAAGTTTCATTTTTCTTAGTCATCCAAATTTTTGAATTACCATTGTTTTGTTTGTTCTAGTTGAAACACAATTTATCCTTCTTAATAGTCTCATCCGTAGTTTTTGGATTGTCAAATTTAATCCTCTCCCTATTTGGAGAAAGAAAGAAACTAATAAACCTCTGTATTTTTTCTTTTTCTTCTTTCAAATATGGTAGATATCTCAATAAGCTCATGAACTTGTTTACAAATTCATCCATGGTGGATTGTCCCAACCTTAACTCATGAAATTATCTCTCATTTTCATCAAAATATATTTTTGTTAAGAATTTCTTTTTTAATTCCCTTTTTAAGAGATTTCATATGAGATTTTTTCTTCTGATCCTCTTTTTGGATTTATTTTCCTCCCACCATAAGCCTACTTTACTAGTTAATTGGTATGTGGTCAATCTTTCCTTCAAGTTTCTATGATAGTTGTATACCTCAAAATATTTTGACATATTTAGAAGCCATGCTTCTTCTCCTTCTTCATACTCTCCATCAAAATTGGGAGTTCTAATATTTTTGAATTCTCCTTGCAACTGAGATGTGGTTCTTTTCTTGTTGGACCTATAAGTACTACTATTAGATTTTTTTTTTTTTTTTACCTTCATTAAACTCATGGGTCTTACTTTCACTAGAAGCTAATGAATTGGGGTTATCAGTGGATTCACTTCTACAACTCTTTTTATGAGTTTCTCTCATTTTTCTATTGCATGTATTCTCTTCTAGCTTCCTCAATAAGTAGCCATTAATCTCCTCTTGCTCATTCTTAGCTTTCGACAATTTATCTTAATTGACCTTTATAATGACTAAATCTACCTTCAAGCTACAAATTACTTGTAGGATTTTAGATTCATGATTTTCTATATCACGAGTTCCTCCTCTCATCATTCCAATTTCAATATCAAGAGGATTTTCAACTTCTTTAGGTGATCCTATAACAATTTTTCCATTTTTATCTTCATCCATACTTAAAACTTTCTTAGTAGTTCTTTTATGATTTCGTTATCACCAAGAAGATAATTATTTCAGTTTAGGACCCATAAGAGGCCCAATGGTGTAACATATAGCTCTGATACCACTTGTAATGAACCTCATTATTACACTAACATACTAACAATTTTTTGTTTTTTTTTTTTTTGTTTCTTTAAGTAAACGTAATTCATATCTTATATAACTTTCATCTTATAGTTATCAATTCTTGCTAAACATAACTTCATAATCAATCCCAATCATTTTTATTGATGAGAACTTGAAATTTATCTATACTCTTTTTTTTTTACTATTAAATCCTACTCGTATTGATGTTTAGTTATTTCCATTTCCAATTCTTTAATATTGGTATACAAATGTATTTTCCAAAAGATATATATTAATATATCTCCACAAGTTTCCCTATTCTTCTAATAAAGTCTCCACCATCAATTAATTGACTTCATTTACTACCATTTGTGTAATTAGACATTATATTTTAAACTTGCAATGTTTTCTAATGAAATACCTTAATTTCACTTTACTTATACTACAAGGTACAAAAGTATAACTTCATAATCAATCCCAATCATTTTTATTCATGAGAACTTAAAATTTATCTATACTCTTTTTTTTTACTATTAAATCCTACTCGTATTGATGTTTAGTTCTTTCCATTTCTAATTCTTTAATATATTAATATATCTCCACAAGTTTCCGTATTGTTCTAATAAAGTCTCCACCATCAATTAATTGACTTCATTTACTACCATTTGTGTAATTAGACACTGTATTTTAAACATACAATGTTTTCTAATGAAATACCTTAATTTCTCTTTACTTATATTGACTTGTTCTAATAAAGTCTCCACCATCAATTAATTGACTTCATTTACTACCATTTGTGTAAATAGACATTGTATTTTAAACATACAATGTTTTCTAATGAAATACCTTAATTTCTCTTTACTTATATTAACTTGATTTACTACCATTTGTGTAAATTTTAAACACGCAATGTTTTCTAATGAAATACCTTAATTTCTCTTTACTTATATTCCAACATCAATTAATTGACTTCATTTACTACCATTTGTGTAATTAGACATTATATTTTAAACATACAATGTTTTCTAATGAAATACCTTAATTTATCTTTACTTATATTGATTTCATTTACTACCATTTGTGTAAATTTTAAACATGCAATGTTTTCTAATAAAATACCTTAATTTCTCCTTACTTATATTGAGGTCATTTTCTCTTTACTTATATTGACTTCATTTACTACGAAGTACAAAAGTTAGGCTCACGATATATATATATATATATATATATATATATTTCTTTCTTATTTTAATATTATCATTAGGGCTTTCTCCTTCTCATTGTGCTGCTATTTGTTTCTTCTCTTAAAATGTGTTTGTAATCCTTTAGGATTAATTCTTCAACTTTGAATTTGGTCAACTCAATGACGTTGTTACAAACATATTATATTGATTGCATTTTGAATGAGTTTATTCCCAACACATACATTTATTCATTAACTCATATTTACCATAACCGTATATATGACTACCTTTTTGGGTTGGCCACACTATACATCGAAAATATTTTGCAGGAGTCATACATGTGGTATATTGTTATCAAGGCCTTTAGGAAAGTTCAAAAACTTGGTAGATTAATCAGGCTCCATATGTTTTCTTGTTGTTATGCCACAAGGGTTTGTACCAAACCCTACAATTGAAGGCAATTGATTTTTTGCGAGAAATCAACATTGCTTATTGTTTTTAGGGTTTAATCATTCCCATTGACTATCACCTCTGGACAACACTCCATCTCGTTCGGGTATGGTGTATACAACACTCCATCTCGTTCGGGTATGGTGTATACTATTTCCCTTTGATGGTATTAGGTGATAACTACGGTTTAATTCCTTTGTTGTTCCGAAGAAATTAACCCAGTTTCATTATGACCACAATTCATGTTTACAATGAAGGTACTTTTGCTCACTTACCAACATTTCTTTCAAATAATAAATTTATCAACGTTCTCCTCCATTCCAGACAAATGATTTAGCTTTTTCATGTGTTTTATTTATAGGTTCTTTGTGTGGCCAAATAATTTTAGGTCTAGTCCATATTTTGGTTGTACCTTTCTTGCTGTTGGAATTCAGAGGCACAACAAAACAATAAAACACACAGCAGAAGATCAAACACATATGACACAGTATTTAACGTGGTTCACCCAACCAATCTGGGCTACGTCCACCAAACATAGGCATCAGGAATTTATTAATCAAAATTGGAGATTACATCAAGAATTCCTCACTAAACTCTCACCCTCTTAGCAAACCATCCAAATGGTTGCCTGTTATATAGCATGGAGAATCTAACAACTCATTAACTCCCTCACATCAAATATAGGAGGCATTAACTCCCTCCCAACAACCTGGAGCTAATCTAGGACCTGAATTCTATTGTTGTCATCAGCTGAGATTTTTCCTATTTTGCTCAAACAGAAAATCTCAACAATCTCCACCTTGACAACAATTCGTCTGATGCCCTGTTATTATTATTTTATCTTTTCTGCAAGCCAAGAGAAGCCAAACACCAGCGTAGCTTCTCCAACAAAACTGGTTTCGTGAACATGTCTGCACAATTCTCCTTTGTATGCACCTTTTCAAGAGAGACTCCCCTTTCAGTGATAACCTGTCTTACAAAATGGTACTTAATTGGAATATGCTTTGATTTACTATGATATGCCGGATTCTTAGCCAAATGTATTGCACTTTGACTATCACAAAGTAACCTGATGTTGTCTTGTAACCTACCAAACCCCCCAAGCAAACCTTTCAACCAACCCGCCTCTTTGCAAGCATGAGAAGCAACAATGTATTCTGCTTCAGTAGTGGACAAAGCAACAATGTTATGTAGCTTTGACATCCAACTTATAGCTCCACCTGCAAGAGTAAAGACGTACCTTGAAGTTGATCTTCTCTTATCCAAATCACCTGTAAAATCGAAATCAACATATCCGCAAACAAATTCACTACTCTTATTGTAAGAAATACAATAACTACTTGTGCCTCTCAAGTACCGAAGCACCCATTTCACTGCTGACCAGTGTTCTTTACCCGGATTTGCCATGTACCTGCTGACAACCCCAACAGCATGAGAAATATCTGGTCGCGTACAAACCATTGCATACATTAAACACCCTACTACATTGGCATATGGAATTCGAGACATATAATCCTTTTCTTCATCTGTATTAGGACATAAACTCGAAGAAAGCTTAAAATGGGAAGCTAAAGGGATCGACATAGGCTTCACATTGTTCATACCAAACCTCAAAAGTATTTTCTCAACATACTTCTGTTGTGATAGCCACAGCTTACCATTGCCCCTGTCTCTGAAAATCTCCATGCCCAAAATCTGTCTTGCGGCTCCTAGATCTTTCATATCCAACGTCCTTGCCATCTGAGCCTTCAACCTGTTGATTTCTTCTATGCTTTTGCTTGCTAAAAGCATATCGTCAACATATAATACCAAGATAATGAATTTGCCATTATTCAACTGTTTAAAATAAACACAATGATCATATTCACTTCTAACATATTTCTGACTCAACATGAAAGAATCAAACTTCTTATACCACTGCCGAGGCGACT
>APFE031698677.1:22403-44720 GCA_000404065.3 Pinus taeda | reverse complement strand
TTATTATTATTATTGTATTTTTAATTTATTTTTCTTATAAATTTTTATTTTCAAGAGAAATTTTAAAATTTTGTTATATATGTAGTGTAATTAGTTAATATTTTGTTTTTAAAGTTTTATAGGTTTTAATTTTTGTTTTTATTTCGATTTTTCTCATCTTTTTTTTTTTAACTCTTGAATTTCTGTTTGATATGATGATGTGATTTAATGATGATATTTTAATGAATTTTTGCTGCTTCTTTCTTCTTTTTTCTTTTTTCTTGCCCTTTATATTATTTCGAAGACATTATTTAAATATTTATTTTCTTTTAAATATTTGATAATGTGATTTAATGATGATATTTTAATGACTTTTTGCTTCTTCTTTTTTCTTTTTACTTGCCCTTTATATTATTTCGAAGACAATATTTAGATATTTACGCCATAAGGTGTTTCCCTCTAAAGTGAACTTCCCTAAAATCCACTTGTCATTCCTGTGTGCCATTAAATTATGTGTTGGATGATTAGAATATTGTTAATTGTTCGATCAAGGGAAGGTAGTTGAGTGCTTGCAACTGTTCACGAAATGTAGTTGCAAACCCTCGCCTGAATGCTTCTAGATCAGAGCCTGAAAGATTTGCCTAGGGTACCCTTTTCGTCTTTTTCGCTCTTACTTCCCATGCTGCCTGACGGACCTCTGAAATGGGCTCCATCGAATCTCTGGGGAAAATTTTATCCATGGCTTTCCTTAATGTAGAAATGAGATCTGGATCAAATAAGGTCAGAGATGAATCGTCTGACGACGACTGCTTCATCCAAATGGTTTTCATGATTGAATCTGCCATCCAAATGGTTTTCGTGATTGAATCTGCAAGATTCGAGGGCAAATCCGCCCCAAAGGAAGAAAAGTCGTTGAGAAATCCATTGCCGTTGTCAAAATTTTTCTTCAGATTCGTGTTGGGTGTTGTTGAAGACGCCTGCGAATTTTCATCTGCAATTTTTACGCCAGGCGTAACCTTGTGCCTTTGACTGGACACATTCCACAGTTTGGAGCTCTTTTGCATCAGAAAAATGATGCTTTTGTTGGTAATCTAGGTCTTTGTGGTCACCCACTGACAAATTTATGTTCAATTCCTTCAACACTCTCGGATCCTCCAAAAATCAATTCACCTTCAGCAATTGCAGCCATGCCTGTTATCAACAAGGGAAAAGGTTTGAGTAAAGGCACCATAGCTGCCATTGTAGTTGGCAATTTTGTAGGGATAAGCCTCCTTTGCGCAGTTTTTATGTACCGTTACTGGGGAACAAGAAGAAAGAAGGAGTCAGAGGATGGGCCTAATACCAAGAATATTCAGTTGGACGACAATGGAGACTGTTCTTCCAGTTTGGGTAGAGTTGGATGGCTCTGCCTTAAAAACATTGATGAGAGCTTAGATGGAAGTGTCTCAGACAATGGAGATCAACAACAAGGAACGTTTGTGACATTAAATGGAGATCTTGACATGGAATTAGATAAGCTACTCAGAGCCTCTGCATATATATTGGGTGCCAGTGGTTATACTATATTGTATAAGGCAGTTCTGGAAGATGGGCTGACTTTTGCAGTAAGGTGACTTGGTGATGGTGGTTTTGAAAGGTAAAAGGATTTTAAAGCAGAAGCTAAAGCAATCGGTAGGGTTAAACATCCCAACATTTTTCGCCTCTGAGCTTTCTATTGGGGTATAGAGGAGCTGGTTTATGACTACATTCCAAATGGAAGCTTGGAAAATCCCTATTATGGTGGGTTCTCTTGTTCTCTTTTTTCCATTTCATGTATATTTGCAGGAAATCTCGTTCAATTCGTTTCTGCATGGTTGTCTTTTATTTCTTTTTACAAATATAGCCCTTCAATCGCTTGCATACTATGAGTTTCTTATGGATTCCACGATCTCCCCTCTTTAGCTACTGTTGGTAATCACAAGCCTACATATTATGAGTTCTTCTAACCAAGCTAATCCTTGAGGCTATCTCTGCTATATTGTTATCAACTAACCTTGGTGGCATTTTATATTATAGTGAAATTTCATTCGCTATTATTCCAAATAGTCTGCAGGCTTATTCAGAAGTATTCCACTGGCTTGGTAATTGCACAAGTCCCTGAAATTGAAGCCATCACCAGTAAGGCTAATTTCTCCATGCCTTTTAGAATGACTGTGTATGAAATTTTAGACCTTGAAGGTCTTTTCTATATTTTCTGAAGGATACAAACACTGAGAATAAGAAAATGAAGGAAAGTGGAAGTTGCAAGTTGTTTATTCCTTTAGGGTTATTTTTCTGGAGATTCTTACGGGGAAGCCACCTTCAGATAAGGATTTTGTAGCATGGGGTCAAAACTTTTTTGATGACAAGCATCGCCTTTTGCGCATCATAGATCCTACTCTTCGACTAGAGGTTGAAGGAAGGGAAGAAATCTCAGTGTCTGTGGGGATTGCATTGAATTATGCTTCTGCTTCCCCTCAAAAGAGACCATCAATGAAGGAGGTATTGCATTTTCTAGAAAAAATGCCATCATCCACAACCGATAACCAATTATTTCTTCCTACGTAGCATCCTTGCTTTGACATAAGTTGGACATAGATGAGGACTTACACCCACATTCCATATTCAACAACTCTACTTAGACATTGACATAACTCATATAGACACCTCTATGATTGGGACTCAGCAACAGATAAACTCTGCTGTCAACTCAACTGCTTATGAAATGGCCAGAGTCTTCTTAAAAATTTCAATATTTCTACAGTTGAGGATTGTAGCAAAGCTCAGGGATCAAACTTAACTCCATGCTTATGAGGCATCCACATTGCCACAGTTTACTTGTAGCTCATTCTCAGTTTTAATGGGAAGGTGATATATGGTGTATTGTTGTAGTGGCAGGGGATGGATTTTAATTGCTGGTTGGACCAAAAGAAATTGATGCAAATCAATATTGAAAATTAGATTTATTGGTTCCGCTATAGTTTGCATATACAAAGAAGAAACTGCTCTTTTTTCAAGTTATAATATTTATATATACATGTTCATCTCAGCAACAAATGATAATTTATCAAAACCATGAGAATGCTACACAGCGTCCTTCATAAGCCTTCTTAGGAAGACCATGAAATAAGACAAGTGACCCTGTGCTTGTATTTTTATCTTATTCTACATAACATCTTCTTACTTAGTTGGAGAACAATTAGCTGCAGTGTTTATATCAGTTTCTATGGAAAGTTTCTGCTGTTATATATTGAACAGGTCCATTATACCATATTCCTGGTAAGCCATATTTTATTGATGACTGCATTAATTACTTCAGTTTGGAGACTGAACACATCATAATGACTCAATTAATTACATTACAGTATTGGGATATTGTGTTGCATCATAACAGTATGGATTGAATTGATGGGAAAATTACATTGTATTGTTATTGTTTTGCATAATATGAGTTTCTTATGGATTCCACAATCTCCCCTGTTTAGCTATTGTTGGTAATCACAAGCTTGCATATTATGAGTTCCTTATGGATTACACACTTTTCCCCTGTTTAGCTACTACTGGTAACCACTAGATATTCAATGTCATTTGATCCTGAGAATTCCTTGAGCATTTGCACTAAAGCATATTCTAACCAAGCTAATCCTTGGGACTATCTCTACTAGATTGTTATCAACTAACCTTGGTGGCATTTGATATTATAGTGAATTTTCATTTGCTATTATTCCAAATAGCCTGCAGGCTTATTCAGAAGTGTCCCACTGGCTTGGTAATTTCTCAAGTCCCTGAAATTGAAGACATCACCAGTGAGGCTGATTTCTCCATGCCTTTTAGAATGACCGTGTATGAAACTGTAGACCTTGAAAGTCTTTTCTATATTTTCTGAAGGATACAAACACCAGGAATAAGGAAATGAAGGAAAGTGAAAGTTGCAGGTTTTTTTTGGCAGAAGCATCATAGATGTGAACGAATGTTGTTACATCAAAGAACTAAAGAACGATTATACAAGATCCCCATCTCTACATAAGCAAGGAGAGCTAGAATATAGAGTTTGGTTCCAACTTCAAGAAATATAACTTTGAAAGTGAAAACGAGAAGTTTAGGAATAAGAATCAACTTTCTGTGATGTGTCAAATTATTTTGGATTCTTCATCTTTGCTGCTTCATATAAGAATTTATTAAAGATAACAATATCCGTGAATCTTGTTCAGATTTTGGATTCTGCAGAGTCTACCCATGGTTTCATGAAAGGAAGTTTGTTCATGGAAATGTTAAGCCAGGGAACATCCTTCTAGGCTTTGGCATGGACCCATACATAACAGATTTTGGGCTAGAAAAGCTATTGGACACTGCCAGTGTCAAGTATAGTAGCTCTGCTATCCACCTAAGGAACCTTGAAGATATATTTTCAGGGAGAAAAAGCTCCACTGGCTCCCGCAATAGCCTGCAAACAACACCTGATTAGCTGGGCAGTCCAGGCACATCCAAGAACTTTGTATCTCCTTGCCAGGCCCCAGAGGCATTGAAAACTCTCAAGCACAACCAAAGGTGGGGTGTTTATTCCTTTGGGGTTATTTTTCTGGAGATTCTTACTGGGAAGCCACCATCAGATAAGGATTTTGCAGCATGGGGTCAAAACTTTGTTGATGACAAGCATCGCCTTTTGCGCATCATAGATCCTACTCTTCGACCAGAGGTTGAAGGAAGGGAAGAAATCTCAATGTATGTGGGGATTGTATTGAATTGTGCTTCTGCTTCCCCTCAAAAGAAACCATCAATGAAGGAGGTATTAAATTTTTTGAAAAAAAATGCCATCATCCACAACCGATTAACCAATTCTTTCTTCCTATGTAGCATCCTTGCTTTGACATAAGTTGGATAGAGATGAGGACTTACACCCGCATTCCAATTCAACAACTCTACTTAGACATTGACATAACTCATATAGACACCTCTATGATTGGGACTCAGCAACAGACAAACTCTACTGTCAACTCAGCTGCTTATGAAATGGCCAGTGTCTTCTTAAAAATTTCAATATTTAGGCTGATAGGCCTTCCTTTGAGTGAGCTTTTCATCTACACTTTGTTTCTATGTTTGACAGTTGGCGTGCACCTTCAACTGGCATATGGTTGACATCTATCGTGCAACTTCATTTCTTTTTTTCCTCTTCAGCTTTCTGCACTTCCTGTTTTCTTCCACGACCATTTATGTTCCTCCTGTTTCCGCTTTCTACTCTTCCTGTTCTCTTCCACGCCCTGCTGCAATAATGTTTTCGCGTTGTTCCACTAACTACTGCAATAATGTGTCCCGTTTCTGCTATGCAATTTGTTGTGCATGACCTACTATGTTGTATGGATCAATTTCGAGAAAAAACTAACGACGCAAATTGACAGAACAGGGGGCGCAAAACCTACTTGGAACGACAAGGCCATATTCAGAGTGGAAGAGAGTTTTCTCCACTGTGAAACCTCTGCTGTGATGATGGAGATATACTGCGTGGGTTGCCTCAGGGATACCCTGCTAGGCACTGTGAGGGTCTTGCTTTCCACTCTCCTCAAGGGCTACGAGAGCACAGATTTCAGTGGGATGAGTTTCTTGGCACTTCAGGTCCGTCATCCTTCTGGTCGCCCACAGGGGATTCTCAACCTTGCACCATGATTCTTGATGGAGTAGATCTTCACAGAATGAACAAATTCATCCCTGCAACTAGGGGGCTGTGGCTTTCAAATATTTGATGGGGAATCCTGTCCAACCCAGGCCTTCGTTTGTGGGAAGATTACTGTCCATTAAACCTAATAATGTTGTTGAAGCCCAAGAATAGCAATCCCATTGTCAAGACTTCAACAGTAGTGCATGCAAAGAACAGGGCAAAGATCAAGAAAAGTAGAAATATGGTGGTGAGATGGTTGAGAAGGAGAAGAAGAAAGTTGTTGGCTGCTATCAGATTCTCATGGCCCCAAAATTGAAAAGGAATAAAGTTGGATTGAGGAATGGGGCTGCAAAAATTCATCTCAGTCCATCTGACAGTAACATTTGTGCCAAGGAAGATCAAGATCTTGCTCTGGCTTACAACAAAGCAATAGCAATTTATGCATAGTGTTATCATAGTAATATTATTGTGCAAGAATACGTTGGTTTTCTGTTATTATATTCTTTGTGCAAGTGCCTTCAATTCCTAGTTGATTCGTGAAGTGCTTATTATGGCATACATAAATATTTTGAAAATCAGGAGCCACTGTGGATGATACACTGGTTTATGTAAAAGTTTGAATAGATATATGAATCTGAAAAGGGCAAGTTCAGTGCCTTCAGTCTGCTACTTCGATATATATTCTTAGCCTATGTGGATGAAACATTGGTTTGTGTAAAAGTTTGAATAGATGTGAGTCTGAATTTTGCAATGGGCATGTTCAGTGCCTTCAGTTTGCTACTTTGATAGATACTCTTAGCCACTGTGGATCACACATTGGTTTGTTTAAAAATTTGAATAGATATATAAGTCTCAAATGGGCAAGTTCAGTGCCTTTAGTCTGCTACTTTGATATATACTCTTAGCCACTGTGGATGAAATATTGGTTTGTGTAGAAATTTGAGTAGATATATGAGTGAATTGGGCAAGCTCAGTGCCTTCAGTCTTTGATATATACTACTCTTAGCCATTGTGGATGAAATATTGGTTTATGTAAAAATTTGAATAGATATATCATATATGAGTCTAAAATGGGCAAATTCAGTGCCTTCAGTCTGTTGCTTTGATATATATAGAGTATATATATTTGTTTACAGGATGATCACTACATCTTTAACTTATCTCCTTCATTAATCAAATCGATCTTTCAAAGACACAATAGGCTTTCCTAATCTTGCAGAAAATGGTCCGTCCATATTAAGCCACAAGGATGAAAACCAAGCGAGATAATAATCAACTGATGCAAGTGACTATTGTTGAAAAATATTTCTAACTCTCGTTTTACTTTGACATTATTTTATAATCAAGAAAAGGTGGGAAAGAAGGCTATATTACAAGCCCATTAGATGAAGTTGGGTTAGATTTTATGGTTTGAAACTAACTCAACCAAAATTTTCTACATTGTTTTTATCAATATGAAAGCCTGAGAAGATAGGTGCAAGTGAAGCAATGGAGTTTTGAAATCAATGAAGGAGATATTGCATTTTCTAGAAAAATGCCATCATCCACAACCGATTAACCAATTCTTTCTTCCTATGTAGCATCCTTGCCTTGACATAAGTTGGATAGAGATGAGGACTTACACCGACATTCCATATTCAACAGCTCTACTTAGACATTGACATAACTCATATAGACATCTCTATGATTGGGACTTAGCAACAGACAAACTCTACTGTCAACTCAGCTGCTTATGAAATGGCCAGAGTCTTCTTAAAAATTTCAATATTTCTACAGTTGACGATTGTAGCAAAGTTCAGGGATCAAACTTAACTCCATGCTTATGAGGCATCCATGTTCTCATAGTTTACTTGCAGCTCATTCTCAGTTTTAATGGGAAGGTGATATATAGTGTATTATTGTTGTAGTGGCAGGGGATGGATTTTAATTGCTGGTTGGGCCAAAATAAATTGATGTAAATCAATATTAACTAGTTAGTGATAATTTTGCACACTGAGTTCCCTGAGGTCGAGTATAATGCTTTCCTTGCTTATCAAAGAATATTTTTGATCAAAGAGTATTGATCCCTTTTCAATAGGAGTAGCATGTGAGTGTCAATTTTATAAAGAAGATTCTTTTTATTACTAATAAAAATATAGATAGTTAGTTTCATTTTAAAGGGTTATAAATATGAGTTATAAATACAAGACTTAAAAGGTTGTAAATATTTCAAGGGTTGTAAATATGAGTTATTAATTGTTTTTACTCAAAACTTGATAAATAGCAATTTCGCAATTTCTTTTTAATTGAGTGACTCAAATTCATGTTTCTTTAGGTTGAAGGTAAACCCACTAAAGTGGAAAAAATTGTGATTCCAATAATTAGAGGGATTGTCATCATGGGGTGATGAGAAATTTAATATTCCAAGAAGAGGAGGTAGTAGTAGATTCTAAATAAATTAGCAATGCAACAACATAAATGTTTGCAACAAATTTAGAGAGACCCACCTTGTTGAATAATGCGCACACTACATGGATAATGGATTTCCACACTTTATGCCTTACGGAATTTTCTTTGCAACATCTGGTGCAAATGCTAGTTTATAGGTTCTATGTGTGGCCAAATAATTTTATGTCTAGTCCATATTTTGGTTGTGTGTTTTTTTGCAAGGTTCCTTCTACAATTCTAACATTTTTATTGGCTGCTCAAGGTTATTTTTCAGTCTCTTTATCTAGGTTTACACTTAGGGTTTACACTTCAAAGGTCTTTTGTGGGTTGAAAGAAACTTGTACAGTCATAAATTTACAACCATCATATATTATCTGAAGTAATTTTAGTAGTTTTTTGTATGCAAGGATACTCTTTTTTTTTTTTTTTTTTTTTTTTTTTTTTTTTTTTTTTTTTTTCTGGGTTATTATTTTGTTTGATTTCATTTTTGATATGGCAATAGTTTAATTCCTTCTTGTGGTTGGATTTTCTAGGTACATACAAAGGATTCTTATGCCCATATTTTTCTCTGTAATATTCTGCAGATTTCCACCCCTATAAGCTCAACCTTTTGACTCAAAAGATTAGCATAATCGATTTCTACTAGAACGACTTAAATACTCTGCGTATATTTGTTGTGAATAATTGCTTTATCTTTCTTTTGTTTTATGCTGATATGTTTTCTATGGCTAGGGTTTTTCTGTAACCATATACCTTCCACGAAGTTGAACTATTTAATAACTTTGTGATATTATTCTATATTCTGAGATTTTATAATTTGTAAACCACAACCCTTAGGGTATATCTAGGTATTTTTCTTAGCACGAATACAAACCTGAATGAGGTCTCAACAATTCACGCAAACACACAGAAGAAATTTTGTTAAAATTGTCGATTAGATTTTTTAACCTTACAGGGAATTTACCTGTAATTCTTTATGTAATACCATTGAAATTACCTTCTTAGATACAAATTAGAATTGGATACATGGTTTTAAATGTCCTTATGTTGTTGTATTCTTACTGTGTACAAGAATCCATTTCATTGTGTAGAAATTTAAAATTTTACTTTTATAACCTGACTAATTCATTTCCTTTGTCATACAGATGTATGGTTAGGCATCCTTTAAGTTGGATTCTGTTCAAGTATAATTTTTTTATAATCCTTCCATTTTTTTTGCTCGTAACTTCTTTCAATATTTTCTTGTACATAATTGTACCCATTTTAAAGTCATCTTTATAATTTGGCTATTGCTCGTAGGTATTTACAATTCTATAAATTTTTTGGAGCTTTAATTCGTTATAGATAGACTAAGATCTTCTTCTCACTCATGGGAGTTTCAACTTATCATTTTACTAGGCCTAGTGACCCAAACACTTGGTTTCCTCCTTTGCTTGAGCGTAAATGTTGTGTTCAGGAGCAAGATTTCAAGGTTTACAGTTTTGAATGTTTATTAAATAACCTACTCACTTTTTTGAATATTTATTCATGTTAGGAAGTAATTGTTTTCAAAGGCTTAAAGCCTATGATGTAATAGTTTTATGGTACAACCATGCCCCTTGTTTTTCAAAAAACATGTATATATTTTCCTGTTGAAAATTCTATTGTGGCCATCGATGATACTTACAATATTCTTTCCACAATGACTTTTAAGTCATTGAATTTTGATATATATGTGTGTGTGTGGGGAACTCTTTTTCAAACAAATATATATTTGTTTTCTGTTATAAACACATATTTGGAAAATTAATTTTGTTTACATTCTATTACTGATTTATATGTATATAATCTGTTGTTCATACTTTCTCTATATAGTTTGAATACGTATATAGAATTACCTTGTATTTAATGTAGTATTTAGAGTTTATTTTCTTAAAAAAATTGCACATCTATTTTTGCCCTTATTACAGGGCTTTATATGATCTCTAACTATATTATTGGTTCCATAGTATATCTATGCATAAAAATATAAATGCTCATTTCACTCTTGACATATTTTGATTCTCATAATAAAAGCCTTTTGAGTCTAAAAACTCTTTGCTAGATGAGTAAATATTCAAACTTAAATTCTAGACCAGGTCAATATCATTCAATTGCATATCTACTCTTGTATATAGAACACTGTACAAGTATGCATTAAATGTAAAGAACATAAAATAAATCCCTTCAGACCAATTACTATAGAAAACTCTTTTCCTACAAACACTCAAAGCATACATAAACGCATATAGAATAAAATCTGTCAATAAATAACAAATATCATATTGTTTTAAATCATTAAGAAGACTATCCACAGATGTGAAGTGTAGGGTAACTACTTGAAAATTTTAATTCTAGAACTAACATAGTAATTCACTGGTTCCTCCCAGCCTTTGATACTTTCTTCAACAATATCCCCCTAAGCACTTTTGACTGCAAGTAATTAGCTTAGTTCACCTTGTCCTTTCATTGCCTTCTTTCACCAAATTAGCTTTGCATGATTTCTTAGTTTATAGCAAAATGACCAAAGTGGATTACCCTCTCTACCATTTAGTTATTAGTTGGTAACTACCTATAACTCACCCAATAGGTGGCAGGTAGTTAATAGCTCATTTATGAGCTCCACTTCCCCACTTTCAAAGCCAACTTCATGTCTTTTGGGGAATTTAAATAAATTACTTCCATGATCATTTATATTTTAATAATTTAGATTAAATCCCTAGGACTTAATGAGTGGTGATAAATATCAACAGTTAACTTAAATCCATAACTCTTTCATCCTGGTGTAACTAAAGCATTATTTTCCAGATATTTATTTTATTAACAACATTATAAATACAATATTTTCATTTCACCTTTATCAGTTTATCACATTGATAAAATATTTTCAAATGAGTCTTTTAAAGTGAAAACACAATCAAACTTAACCATATATATACAAATTCACTATTAAAAGCTTCAGGTTATGGGATATCACAGTTATTCAAAGGTAATATTTCCCTATTCTTTTATGGGAATGGTCTTTTCACATTCTTGTTTGAAAAAAAAATAGATTGAGTATTAATATTCAAAACTAGACCTCACTTCATAGGATCCTATGGTTTGTATATCAATTATTAGAACCCTAACTTTAGCCCTAAAATGAAATCCCTTATGATGTTCTATCTTATGTTAACCTGTCATATCTTCCACTTCATTTCTAGAATGAAGCTAGTTAGAAATATTTGAAACTCATTGGGCAAGTATATTGATCAAGCTAAAACTAGAGAAGGTGTATTTGCATGTGATAAGATATGAATTGAGGTGGACCTTGAGAAGGTCATCAACATGCCCTTGATAATTGTAAATATATCCAACTTCTAGACAATGACCTGCTCCTATTCAAGTGCAAAGTTTTTCAACATAGATTTGTAAGTTCAACATAACCATAAAGGCATATAAAACAATTCATTCATGATGAACATGTAGTAATATCATCAATCCTTCCATGGGTAGTGCTATATTATACTTATATATTTAACTTGAAATGGCTTGCAACTAAAGGAGAGAATTCAACTTTACACCCAACCATCGTCCATCTACACTACAATATGTCTTGCAGTTTTCCACCTTGAGCAAGGTTCAGAGTCTTAGGAGTTACTTTCGTAAGGGAATTTCACATCAATATTTAGTCAAAAAAACATGAGAGTGAGTCCACTACCTAGGTGGTTTATCCACTGCTCTTTGGTAGTAAGCACCATAGTGGTTCTTTGCCTCTTTGCGACCAATCATAGGGATTCAACCAAGGCTCCATTGAAGTACTATTGAGTTCTAGGAGATTGAATGCACTATATGGGTGGTTTAATAGCTGGGTTTCAAGGTAAGCACTACAAGAGTCTATAGCCCATTGTCTAGGTGGTTTATCAACTTACTTAACAAGCACTAAGTTGTTTATTGGATTCCTCAGGAAGCACTTAGTGGTTTATTATCTCTTTTTGACGAGCACCACAGTGGCTCAACTCACCTGCATAGTGGTTTATCAACCTTCCAACAAGCACCCAAGTGGTTTATTAACCCATTCAGAAAGAATTAAGTGGCTTATTATCTTATCCAGCAAGCACTTAATGGTTTTTCAACTTACTCAACAAGCACTAAATGATTCAAATCTCCATTGAGCCTCCACTAGCTAATAAAACACATGCACACACCCCAGCCTCAACAAATCACAAGAAATGCTTTCTTGAATATCATAAAACTAGATAAATAATTTTTCTTCTTCTATTGTTGCTTGAGAAATTCCTCTATTACACATTTTTTTCTCCCAATTGCATTTTTTTCTTGAAGTCTAGTTGCAGTTTCCCTTCACGTTCAATCTTATGTTCTGCGAGTTATTTTTCTTATTCATTCTTTTTCATGTTGAATTATTCCCATATGGATGATCATCCTCTCTCTCCATTACATTCCATGAGGAAGGGGGCAATATGGGCACCATCCTCCACTCAGGTTTCCCATACCAAAACTTCATTTCCTTTTTGTGCAGGCCATTAAGTTCATCAGGGTGTTAGGTAAAATGGAAAAAAATGAGGTGGGTGTGGCATGAGTTTTAACAAATCACAAGAAAACAATCCTCCTTAGATCTCTGAACTTGTGTCCTCTCCTTAATCTTAGCCATCAATTTCATTTTCAAATAAACTACATAAAAAAACTTACGTAGTGAAATTTACATGGGGTGCAACAAAAGGGTTGTTACAGACCCCACCCCCTTAAAGGAACACTATCCTTGGTGTTCTATAGAATGAACACAAAAATACAATAGTGAAATTTGTATTTACAACTCTTACATTCATTTATACAATTAACAAAAAATGGGTAAAGTACCCTCATTTAATAAACCATTTCCCAGGTGGATTCATCTAGTCCAAATTGTTTCCATTACACCTTAAACTACTTTATTACTTGATTTCAGACTGCGATTTGCCTTTGGTCCAAAATGCATTATGGTTTTGGTTGGAATTCACCCTCAAACATACTCCACCTCTAACATACTCCAATCAACAATATCATTAACATCATGGACATACTTCTTAAGTAAAGAAATGTGAAAAAAAATCATGTTCTTTCATTGTGGTCGATAAAGCCAATATATAAGCCACTGGGCCCACTCTTTCCAGAATTTGAAATGGTCCAAAAAATCTCACTGTCGACTTAGCATATGACCCTATTCTCAATGAACTCTTTCTTGGTTTGATGCGGAGATATAGATGCTCTCCCACTTGGAATTCCTTATGTATGCTCTGCTCATCTACATAGTTATTTTTCCTATCTTGGGTTTCCTTCAATTTTTGGCTAATTTTAATTACCCCATGTTCAATTTCCTTCAATATATCATCCAAGTACAACCCTGTTTACTAGATAATCCCAATTTATGGGAGTGTTACATTTTCTGCCAGATAAAGCCTTAAAAGGGCTCATCTTTAACGACTCTTGATACCCATTGTTGTAAGAAAATTCAACTAAGGGTAGGAACTTTTCCCACCTATTTGGTTGATGCATGACATACATTATTAAAATATATTATAGAAATCTATTTACCCTCTTATTTTTTCCATCATTTTAACGATGATATGTTATGCTAAATGCTAACTAAGTTCCAAAACCAAGAAACAATGCTTTCCAAAATTTTGAAGTGAACTTGGCATCCTAATTTGAAATGATCTTCTTGGGTACAACATGTAATCCAAATATCTCCTTCATGAAAATATTAGCTATTTCAATTAACTTGTGGGTGAAACTAATAACTATAAAATGAGTTTCCTTGCTCAACTTTGTCTACTACAACCATTATAGGATCATGTTGCTCTGGATGTTTTAGGAAATTCTATGATGAATTCCATGGATATGACTTCCCACTTCCACTCAGGAATGGGGATTGGTTGCAAAAGTCTCACTGACTGTCTACATTCCACTTTAACATGTTAACATTTTAGGCATCTCGAAGTGTAATCGGCAACTTCCTTTTTCATGCTCTACCAATATTACATTTTCTTGATAGATGTTATCATTTTATGATAACCAGGATGACCTAAATAAGGTATTTTGTGAAACTCATCCATACTGAGCTTATTCAAGTTTCCCATGCAAGGTACATACCATTTATCCTTAAAATTCAACATATTATCATTAGTGGGTGAGTAGTTCTTCATCAATGATCCTTCTAACTCCCGCTGCAAGCATTCCTTGACATGCTGGTAATCCTCAACCTGAAGTAATCCTTTTCTAATACTTTCTTTGATGTCAACTTTAAAAGTGTTTATGGCTTCCAAATGTGCCACTTGTAGGCTTCTATACGTGCATATGCTACTTTTTTCTCTTTTCCCTTAATGCACTTTATTTCAAATTCAAATTCATTGATCAACGTTATCCATATAACTTGTCATGCATTTAACTTGGGCTAGTCAAAAATGTATCTCAGCCCTCCATGGTCTGACATTAGAAAAAGCTTCCTTCCAACCAAGTAATGTATCCACATTTTTAATGCATGTATTATTGTTAAAAGCTCCAATTCATGAGTGATGTATTTCCTCTCATGCTCATTTAATTTTCTCAATTCATAAAAAATCACATGTCCTTGCATTATGACTCCATTGATCCCTTCCTTACAAGCATCTTTCCAAACCACAAAATATTTTCTAGGTCAGTTATTCTCAATATAGGTGCATACATGAGCAATTTTTTGAGTTTTTCAAATATAGTTGTGCACTCTAATGTCCATTGGAATTAAACTCCTTTCCTCTACAAGGTTGTGTTTGGATTCCCAATCTTTGAAAAATATCGAATGAACCTCTATTTATATCTAGTAAATCCAATGAAAGATCTAAATTCTATAACACTTTGGGGAGTAGGCCACTCCACGATGGCCTTGATTTTCTTAGGATCCAATTCCACTCCTTCCTTAGTAATAATATGTCTCAAGTACTGAACTTGTGATTGGAAGAAATAACATTTGTTGAACTTGGCATAGATCTTGTGCTCTCTCACCAATTTCAATACGGCTTTCAAATTCTCTTCATGGTCTTGTTTGGTTTTAGAGTAAACCATGATGTCATCTATGAATACCAAAACAAAATTTTCCAAATATGGGCTGAGGACATTATTCAACGGACACATAGATGTGGTTGGAGCATTTGTGAACCCAAATGGCACCACCACAAACTCATAGTGTCCATATTTGATTCTAAAGGCTTTGTTGTGGATATATTCATCTTTAATTTGAACTTGATGGTAACCAGACTTCAAATCTGTCTTTGATAATACCATTGGCCCTCTCAGCTGATCAAGAAAGTCGTCAATTCTAGGCATAGGTTACTTGTTCTTTACACAGGATTTCTTCATTTTCCTTTAGTTAATGCACAACCATGATGTGCCAAACTTTATATTCATAAATAAAACTAGGGCTCCCCAAGGTGACACACTAGGTTTGGTTTACTATTTTTCTAGCATTTTTTTTAGTGTTATATTTAGCTCTGCTAGCTCTAGTGTAGCATGCGATTTGAGGTTTTTGAAACTAGTACTAATCCTTGCATCAATTTTATGGAAACATCGATTTCTCTCTTGGGTGGTTTAATTCCAATATTTCCTCTAGTAATACATCACTAAACTATCTTAACATTGGATGCTCTTCCATTATGTCCCTGTTATTTTTGTATTCCATGGTCACCTGGAACACATACAAGGCTACACATTTTCACTTGCAATGATGATATTTGTTTGGCGTTGATAGGCTTATTTATTCCTTGCAACATCACTTTCTCTCCTTCATTGCTGAGACAATTTAATAACTTACTGTAGTATTCAATTTTATTGTTATGGGTTGCTAGCCAATCTATGTCGACTAGCACATCATATAAACCTGACAGTAATAGGTTGAGATTGTTTGACGTGGACATGTCGCTTACCATCACATGGCATGATTTCACCATCTCTGACACTCACCTTTTGGTTCATGTGTCTAATTGAACCAACCACAATTTATTATGGGTTATCTTCTACAGAGCACACTACTCTATGATTTTCAGGCTCACATATATGAAATTAGAACCCATGTCAATCAAAATCGAAACAATTTGGTCAATCACCATACCTTCCATCTCAATCATTGAAGCTTGATGGCTGGCCTTCCTATTGTCTTATGTGGCATAGATTTATGGCATGTTTTGAGACAAATCATTCATATTTACTACTTATTGTATATTATACAACCTTGGTCAAATCTGTTATTGTTGAGGATAATCTTTCTATAAGTGGTTCTCTCCACATGTCCAACATTGTATGGACTCTCTTTAGAACCCCTCTACTTCCTTTCCTGTTGGCTTAGTGTACCAATCTCTATTAAAAGTAGTAGATTTTTTCTAAAACTAACCCTTGGTAGGAGTGGTGAATTTCACATTCCTTCCCCCTAGTTGATGTCCTAAGAATTTCTTCCACTTTCCCTTAAAGTCGGTCCTACCTCTTGCTTTCCAATTAGTTTGGAACTTGTTTTTATGCTTGGATTGTTAATAACAGTACTTAACCTTTTAGATCGTGTCCTCCAATTTTTTTTCTCATCAAACTCAATTAAATCTCTATAATTTTGTAGTAACCATTTGATTTACCTTTGAATATTTACTTTCTCATCTCAGATATATGGCATATACCTCAACAACCCCAAAAATTTGTTTGTGTACTCATCAACAATAAGTTGCCCCAATTTATGCTTGTGTAATTCTTTAACCTTTTTATCATAGTACCTCTTAGATAGGTACTTTGCCTTGATATATCTCTCAAATATTATCTAGGGAAAGTATTTCTCTCTATTTTCCTAGACATTTTTCAATACTTCCCACCATATATCATCCTTTCTATTCAAGTTAAAAATTGCCACTCTAGCCTTCATGTTTTCAAAGTAACCATGCACTCTAAAGTATGATTTCATTCACAATAGCTAAGATTTTTCTTCATTATACTTCTTAACTTATCCATGAAAGTTAGGGGGTTTTTATTTCTTGAAATTATCTTGCATTAAGTTTGTCACATTCCTTCTTTATTGGTGGTGTCTCCTAGTTGTAACACTAAATAATTGCTCATGGCCTTCTATTCTTCTCTTTGGAGAGTTGAGTGGAGTTTCTCCTCTCATTGTATCTTCACTTTCTTTTCTATGTATCTTCTTTGACTTTCTACCTTCTTCTCCATTAACCTCCAATCCATGTTTCCATAATCTTGATGGAATTTTCTTGGATTTTTGTTTTCCTAGGCGGATGGCACCAAGCTCGTGTTGCTTCAAGCTTTGTAGATCTGATAAGATCTACAAAATATTTTCATTTACTTCTACTTTTCACTCTTGAGCTTTGAAAATCTTCTCATTATATTCCTTACAACTTCTCAATTCAACTCTTAAACTCCTAAGGGTGCCCATCGAGTCAGGGGAGTATTCCTCCTTCATCTTTCCAACTAAGTCTTCTTCGTGATAATGTTGGGACCTGTCAATGTTTTACTACGCCATTATGCTGCTCATTATTTTATTATCTTGTTGTATATTTGTGTTTTCTTATGTGTTGTTACATACATATGACTTTTAGTTAAAGCAAACACAAATAGAAATATTCACTCATCACCTTAGTATGTTTGTAACAAGCATGCTAATGTGAAGCCAGTCGAAACATCAAATCTCAGGCTAGTATGCATGTCATAAATAAAAATAACATACCAACATTTTTTTATGCTAACAATCATATCAATCATGATTCTAAAATCAATACATAGGTGCATATAACAATTAACCATCATATTGAATACCACTCTATAACTCTTAACAGAGATTTTAACTTCTCTTATTTAAGGTCCATTCAATATGAGTGCTAAAGTTTGGCTCTAATACCACATTATAATGCTCCCTTCCACCCCCTTGAACTCCTTTAAGCTATGAGAGGTGTTACTTTATAATTTAACCCAACCCTCAAGGTATATTGTGGATATGGGGTTATAATTTTTTTTTTCTAACTTCATATAAACTCAAAACTATTACTACCAATGTGTTCAACTCCTCAAGAAATTTTTAATGATATAAATGTTATCCCAATTTGACTATGAGAATGAATGTTATGCCCATTTGAAGTTTGACCAATTGTATAATGTCACATCAACAAGGTAGCACCACATGGCATCCATGCTTGACCCATGTGGCCCTGCCACTTCACCCCAAGCAACCCACTTCACTTTTGATCCCAATATGGTATCCACATGGCCATTACTAGACTATTGTGGCACTTGTCACCTCATCCCAAGCTAGCGGCTCCCACCAATTCTGATACGGTCATGTTCTGTGACTATTCCTCATTATATATAATTAAATGGAAATCAAAGTATCACACATTATGTAGTGTTGACACACCCCTTGGATGCCCAGACATCCAGATGACTTAGTTATGTTGTGGAAAATCCATCTCCATGGACATCTAGGGCTCCATGACATGTGCACCGCTTACCATTCCCCTTCTAGATCCTAGATTCCCTAGATCACTCACAAATTCTATGGAAATCAAGTCCCAATCCCATCTGAGACATTTTCATATGTGTTAAATTTGCTACCACTGGATTCTCCATATCTTGGATGAAACCTCTGCTTGTGCAAAAATCTGGTCTTACGCCTGTGTTTCGCATGAGTGGGGCCCACACTAGATAACTACAATTTTCACAAAATTATGGTTTGATTGCAATCCAACACAATTGAAAAGAGAACATAAATTGTCTAACTAGATTCTGTATATGTAATACCCATGCCTGACCCAATTGATGTAAATATATGTACAAACAATATTTAGGCTACTCAACCAAGGGTTATTTTGGGGTCTTGTGTGTCCAAGGGTTATATTGGGGCCTAGTATATATATATATATATATTGGGGCCTAGTGTGCCTGAGATATAATTCTTTTGAGGTTGTAAGTCTGGAGAGCTTAGAACTATAAACATGATGCAAATATTGTATACATATTAATAAAATAAAATGGTTGGTTCTAGACCAGCTCCACGGAAAAGGAGTATGGGGGGCGGTAAAATCCAAAGAAAGGGGGGAATCATTCTTGTGTGATGTTTGGTGGTGAGAAAGGAAGTAAGGCCCATATGGCTTTATAGGATGCCACGTGGCAAGAGAAAGCCATGAATTTATAAAGTGTATGTTTACTTGTGAAGGAAGGTATTCATTGTTGAGGTTTGGTTAGTCGCTCTCTCTTGGGCTTGGACTCTGTAACTGATTGGGTGTTATTTTGGTTTGGCCTGGAAAGGTTCCTACAAGCCTCAAAGATAAATAGAACTCCTAGAGCCAGAAGACAAGATCATCTATGGTTGGATGTAAGGAACTCTACAAGGTCAGCACCATTGAGGGACTATTGGGTGCAGATAAGGGCTACTCTAATTGGGTGTAGGTCCGAGGGAAAATGAGCATGTGGTTGGAGACTAAGATTGTTGGGGTTGGTACTGAGTATGTGGTTTGATACTTGATGCATAGATTGTTTCCCATGATGTTTAGGTCCTAGCTTGGGGTGACCCATTGTTGAGAGTTTATGAACTATGTGATCTTTGGCTAGGTGGAATGTGGAAGGCCTATAGCCATTTGGTTTTCCATTTAAGATAAGTGTCCATGTGCAATTAATTAAATTTATGTGATATGTTATCATGTAAACCCTAGTATGGATTATGATATATGAATTTTAATTGATAATTTCATTGCGCGTAAATTAATTATTTTGAATGTAACTAATTAGTTATGCTTTATGTTTGTTGGGTATTGTGTGGTGGTGCATGTAGAAATGCATTACATAAATTTACAGGTTAAATCTAGGTGCAAGTATAACCTATGACAACTCTAATATAGTTAATTAATAGGAACATTGGGAAATATTAGGACTTAAAGGACTAGTGATAGTTTGGTGAGATCACAGGGCTGTGAGAAATGAGTCAGGACCTAGAAATGTACCATGGTTTGTATGCTTTCACTAGAAAATTTTGCAATGTAAGGGTTGTGTTGTTCGTAGCTTTCCCTGATTAGGGGACCGGGGACATTACACCAGACCACCAAATGCATATGTGAGTTAGAAAGATATATGGACCCTTTCATATCTAGATGCAAACCATTCTTAGGGAATGGAACAGGTAACTAACCCAAATACAAGTCTACTAAGAGACCGTATGATCCCAGATGCAAGAACAGATTTCTAGCAAATTTGGAAGAAAGGAAAATTCAAGGGGTTTTAGATAAATTCCTTAAGGCTTAGATTTTTCCCAAAATACCAAATTACTAGGACAAGAACCAAGATCCTAAAACTTGACCTTCCAAAGTATAATGCCATGATCATAGAATAAATTGATGGCACCAACAAACCTGTTGGGATTCAAATATGATCATTAGAAAAAAATTAAATTTAAATGTAAGGGAAACGAAATGTAAATGAAATTCAAATGAATTTTCCATGGAGGGAAAAATATTGAAGATATGTTCATATTCTCTCTCATGATTATAAAATATTTTAGGGCTAGGGGTTTTCGAGGGGATGTAATGTGCATTTGATTTTGTCTCTTGTAGAGTCATGCATAGGGTTTTGCGTGCATAGGGAGATTTTAGAGAAAACACAACCTCCCTGCCACTATTGTAAGGAGGGATGCATATTATGTAAATCAAGTTTCTGTTGATGAGGAATTCCTATTCCAATGTCTTTATTTGCAGCATCAGTGCCTTTTTTATTTGTAGTTGTTTATGTTGTTGTCCATATGCCATTCTCAGTCATTTTTATAAAGTAGTGTATATTTTATTTGAAGCAATTGTGTAATGTAATATGTTGTTGGAATAAATGAGTTTGTTAGTTGTTGTTCGTAAAATTTTCTAAGTTAGATTTTTACAGCCATGATTCTTTTCTTTTTTGGGCCCTCCTAGCCAAGAGGGTTTTGTCCAACAATTTGTACCAATTGGTAAAAACCTGATTTCCCTCTTCACTCGGGTGGCAGTAGCGATGGAGAGAAGCCTAGGTGGTTGAACATGTGGTTAGACATAGGTTATGGGCTTGGCCAGCTTGTAGCTTTGGGAAGAACACAAAATCTTTAACTTCTTGGTGAGAAATTTTCTGGGTTCCATAGATAGAGGCCATTATGATTGTTAGTGTGTATGTAAATTCGTCCTGTCATTTTATTAGGAGATTTTGTGTGGGCAATCATCCCATTATTTTACTAAGAGGGTTTTCCAACAATTTTCACTAGTTGACACTAGGAATATGCAAAATTCATGTTTTATTCAGTGAATTGAAGACACCAAAGCATTCTTTATATAATTATTCATTCTTTTTACAATTGTTATTAAAGCACCAAACTTTTATGTCTAGCGCTCTTGGTTTCTACCTTACATTCACAATTATCTTCTTATTTGAGATCTGAGACTTAAAGGTTCTTACCGTGGGTATAAGAGGATACATCGAGTTTGACAAGCATAAGATGGTGCAAGAGAAATCAAACTGTGGATCATCATGAGAACCACTAAGTGGCGAAAGATGTCACAAGGTTCAAAATTCAAATAGCATCGGGTTCTTAGGGAAATTGGTGTACGTAGGTTCGTTGGGTAATTGCACATGGTAGCTGCGCATGGAAGAGGAAATTGCACAAAGTCGGTATTGATTTCACATGGAACAACTTGATGTGCAAACTCAACTCTGTGTTGGCTAAAAATATCACTAATCGATTAGCTCTATATTGATGTTTAACTCATTCACTAGACATGAGGGACATTTTCCTATTTCTTTGGTTACATTGTTGGCATTGGGTCTTGTTTGTCATGTAATGTGACCTTGGACTGATGCTCCATCGATGCCATGGATATGGTGGTGATCTCCGCACGTAGTGGGATGTAAATGGTGGTTAACTTGGAAGTGTCCACTAATTGAGTGGTTGTTAAAATATCTATTATTTCATAGGTGGTGAGTTCTATTAGTGGTGCGAGAAGAGAAAGTTGTGACTTAAAAGGACTTTATGGTGATTCTCACTTGCGAAAGTTCATTTCATATTTTTTCCATAATAGGCATGTTATGAGAAAGACATAGTGTAGGAATTTACAGGGTAAGTTCCTCAGATAGAACACCAAAGGACACCGCTCACAAACAAATCATAGATCAATACACCAGTATTTTGACGTGGTTAAAACCCTCAAAGAGGGAAATAGTCCACGGCC
>APFE031698677.1:0-11012 GCA_000404065.3 Pinus taeda | reverse complement strand
CCTCAGAACATGCACTTTTGCACCCTTCGAGGAGGTTTTGATGAATGAATGGAACATGATTTATTGATTTTTGCATTTGATATCTGCTACTGATGTTGCACTTTTGTACTCTTAGTGGATGTTGGATTAGGAAGAGATAAATCGTTATCGCTTGAAGCTCATGAGTAGAACTAGTTATAAATGGTACTTCTATCTCTTAACTGTTTCTATTTCCTGTGTTAAAGTGATATTCAAGTTCATCTGTTTATATGTTAATGTGTGAATTCCTGAGTTATCATTTGGCATTTTTGTACAGTGATAGCTATTTATTTATGCTTAATGTATGAGTAGCTTATTATGCGATATGTTTTTCACAACTGTTTCGCCTAACTTTTTATGCGAAGTGGTTCATCTATATTGAATTCTTTTCTTTTAATAGTTGAATGATCTTTATTACCAATCGTTATTTGAAATCATTTTAGATCGCATAACATAAATATTACACCCCGGGTTATTATAGACTTAGATATTCTGTTTATTAGAATACAACTGCATGTCATTAGATTAAAGTTAGAATTAGAGCATCTTCATTAGGAACTGTTAGACCAGAAATATCATTCTTTCTCACACACACACACTTAAATTGGGAAACTTGTCCCATATCCCCAGTCGGACCCGCTATACCAAACGGAAAAGGAGCTGCCAACCAAGGTCGGACCGGGCGGGTATCCCCCTTGTTGTTGACCCGATTTTTGGGGCTTCAACATATTTGGCGCTAGAAGGAGGGCCAAGAACTATGAATGACAAGTAAGTCCAAATTTAAATACCATTCTGAGAATAAAATCACCCTCACCATCTCCCCCTGACTTCTCCATTGCATTTAGAATCTTTAAATCCACAGCCAGAAGTCGCAGGATCAACACCCACTGCTACAAACCCTGACATTTCAGAACAATCTACTATTGAACCTCCTGAAGTTGAACCTCTAATTCACAAGCTTCAGCGATTTTCTATATCTCCTCCAAGATCTGATAAATCTTAAGGCAGCGTGACTTCGCAATATAACCCTGCTCATCCCTTAACCAGATTAAAGAGCGAAAAGTTTGGTGTTCATCCAACTTAGTTACCTCTACCCACTAGGAAGAGAGCAAGGAAATCATCTAAAGGGTCCGATAGTGAGACTCTTTCATCATCATCATCCATCTCAAATTCCTCACTGCGAAGTCAACCATCCACTCCACCACTTCAGATCATTGTCCACCAACCTACTGGTACTTCTACATCTCCTTCTCAATTATCTTGAGTTATTATATCCTCATCTTCTCAACCTCAGTTATCATCTTCTCCACTTCCCTCCGTTAGTAGATCAGTGATGGCCCAATCCTCATGGAACAACCCAGGGGCAGTCTTAATGCATGCACCCTTGAGTCAGCTCCCAGCCCATCCTGAAAAATGGTTGCCTAAGTTTAACCCTGAAGCAGGCATGCTAGCGGAAGAGCATATTAATAACTTTATGTTGTCCATAAATGTTAATGGAGTTACTAACGAAGATGTTGTTGTTCGAATTTTTCCTTATACTCTTAAGGGAACAACCGGATCATGGTATTTTGCATTACCCTCGGGATCTATCACTAATTGGGATATCTTCCAAGAACAATTCCTCACCAAGTTTGGTGATGATAGGTCTACAACGACATTAATAAATGACCTGTCAAATCTTAGGGCCGAGTCAAAAAAACCCATCAAAGATTTCAATTCACGTTTCAATAAACTGTTAAACAAAATTCCTACTGCTTCTAAGCCCAGCGAAGAAGTGAGAAGTGAATGGTATATCACTGCTTTACCATCAAACATAGCAATCTTCGTGGATAGGGCTAATAAAACAACTTTCGCTGAAAATATGAAAGAAGCAATAGCAGTAGAGAAACGTATAATATCCCTAGAAAAGAAATCCACGATAAAGGAATGGAAATCCAAGAAGGTTACCTTAAAAGAAGATCCCAAGAAAAAACAATCGAAAGATCCGTTCAATTTAGAAGGATTGCAAAAAGTTTTGAAGACCATGTCTAACGAGATGGTCGACATTAATAAACAAGTGGCAGAAACTTCTTCAAAAAATCCCTACAGAGCTTTTAAGAGAAATCCTTCAACTGATTCAAAGCCTCATAATGTTATTATAAGTGTTGAATCCAAGGAAGAAGAGGAGGAAATTGCTACTGAAGGGCAAACCGATGAAGAAGAAGTTGTAGAGTTACAAGGAATGTGGGATTTCATCCTCCCACAAGAAGAAGATCAAGAAGCATCACCGGTTAGTACACGAAGTAGAAATCAGCTTGATCCTCCTCAAACTATCCCTAAGCCAAAGAGCGTAAGCTCGATGACGAAGGATAAAGTCACAACCAAGAAAACGACACCTAAAGCGACTCAAACCAGCCCAGTCCAAACAGATTCATCTACTCCATCTAAAACGCTGATCGTTTCGGATGAAATGGAGTACAATATTATAGAAGACATGAAAAATACTAGGGCCAACATCACTCTTTATGAACTTAGCAAGTTAAAACACCAACAAAAGATAATTTTGAAAAAATTACATGCTGTGCCAGTTGCAACTTTGCCTGCCGCTATAATTTCCCAAGCTTCCCATGACATGGGAAGACCTCCGACTAATGCGATTAACAAGGTTGATCCAAACAAGATCGCGTTAATTGGAGGAAGATCAAGATCTCATACTCCCCCCTTTCTTCTTACTTATGAATTTTTTAATAAAAATGTGCATAATTGCTTACTGGATTCGGGAGCTTCATCGAATATTTTACCAAAATCAATATGTACAAAATTGAATGTTCAACCACAAAAATCTGTTGTGCGCATAGTCTAGCTAGATCGATCACAAGTCGAAGTAATTGGTGAATTGAATCAGGTTACCATAAGGCTATCATCCAACCCAAAGGTATGTCAAGTTATCGACATTTTAGTTGCTGATATTCCATAATTTTATGGCTTAATTCTTAGCAGGGATTGGTCAGGAAAACTTCATGGATACTTCGCAACTGACTGGTCGCACATGTGGCTGCCCTACAATGGTAAACCAAATCAAATAAAAGTTGAATGAGAATGACATTAGAAATACATAGTAACAAAACTCGAGGGGGAAAATGAACCAGTAGAATATAACAATAGTATTATTGGCAATTACTCAGTAGATTCTTTCCTAGGAAATTTTAATGCTCATACGTCACCTTACTTAGAACATGTTGTTTTATCTCAAGTCGAAATTTTTTCTCAAACAGATAGTTCTAAATGTATTAATTTTTTAAATAGTCCTATAAATAAATCTTTATTTTGGAAACTATTTTTTGATGGTTCTAAATCTAACGAAGGAGCAGGGGCAGGATGCATGTTAGTTAGTCCAGAAGGAGATAAAACTATGTTAACTTGCAGAATCGAATTTGATTGCACCAACAATACAATGGAATATGAAGCTTTAGTCCAAGGGTCGTATAAAGCAATCAAATTAAATGTCAAATACCTTCAAGTTTTCGGAGACTCTGAAATTGTAGTCAAACAGGTACATAATACTATACATTGCTTATCAGGTCATTTAAAACATTATCAATCTTTAGTTCAAGATTTGACTGATCACTTTATAGCATTTAATATTTCATGAATTCCCAGACTCCAGAATGCAAGTGCAGACCTTTTAGCTAACGTAGCTTCTAAACTTATCCCTTCAGAAGATTTTAGTCCTGATAGATTCTCAATAGAATTAATCTTTAGACCTTCTATTCCTAATAACATCACAAATTGGAGAATGTTCAACGATGATCCTGATATCGTGAGCTTTCTCACATCTGAAGGATCCTATACCAATCAAATAATTGACGAAGACCAACATGACCGAAAATTGCAACAAGATAGCACTAACAATGCTATACCTAAGTCAATAGTCAAACTAGAAGACCTTTATGATTTGAAAGATCGGTTTAAAAGATCTACCAATTCGAAACTCCAAAGTTCAACCCTGAACTACGAATTAGTGAATCTAGGGAATGATACCAAACCCCAGAATATCAACCTAGGCCTTGGCCTAGCTCCTGAAGAAAAATTAGCATACATTCGTCTTTTGAGACAATACAAAAGTATTTTTGCTTGGAACTATGATGAACTTAAAACGTATGACACATCCATCATCCAACATACTATTCCAATGATTGACAATGAATAGTCAGTTCAACAAAAGTTGAGAAAAATCCATCCCAATCTAGAAAACCAGATCAAATCTGAACTCAACAAGCTATTGAAAGCCAAAATAATCTTTCTCGTTCGACATTTCAAATGGGTCTCCAATATGGTTCCTGTTAGAAAGAAAAATGGAGATATTAGAATCTGTATTGACTTTTGAAACCTTAATAAAGCCTACCAAAAGGATATTTTTCCTTTGCCTCCCATGGAACAAATATTGTAGGTAGTCGCTGGGTCAGAATTAATGTCCTTTTTGGATGGATTCTCAGGATACAATCAAATGTTGGTACATCCTAATGATCAATTAAAAACCACATTTAGAACCAAATGGGGTACCTATGCATATCAAAAGATGCCCTTTGGTCTGATTAATGCTAGTGCCACATTTTAGAGAGCCATGGACATCGCATTCAAAGGTTTAGTTAATAAATCTGTGGTAATCTATTTGGATGATATTACTGTCTATTCCAAGAAACGAAGCAACCATCTTAGAGATTTAAAACAAATCTTCCAACGTTGTTTAAAGTATGGAATTTCACTTAACCCGAAAAAAAGCCTTTTTTGCATTAAGTGAAGGAAAACTTCTAGGATTCATAGTGTCAAAATCTGGAATTCACATTGACCCTGACAGAATCAAGGAGATTTCCGTAATATCCCTACCTCACAACAAAAAAGCCATGCAATATTTCCTTGGTCAAATCAACTTTGTAAAGAGATTCGTTCTGGATTTCTCAAGAATCGTGTCTCCTTTACAAGCAATGATAAAAAAGAACTCAATCTTCAAATGGGGCCAAGACGAATATGAGGCGTTCAATCTGATCAAACAAGCAATTGTGAATGCCCCATCTTTAGCAACTCCAAATTTTCAGAGCCTTTTATTTTATATACATTTGCATCTGACAGATCATATGTAGCGATACTTACTCAAGAAAATCAAGATAAGGCAGAAGCCCCGATTGCTTTCTTCAGTTCAAATTTACAAGGGGCAGAATTAAATTATTCAGATGTGGAGAAACAGGCTTATGCTATTTTCAAAGAAATCAAATATTTCAGACCCTTTTTACTCAAAACTCATACGAAAATCATTGTACCGTTTCCAACGGTAAGAAATCTTTTAGTGCAAAAAGAGGTGGGTGAGAAAAGAGCCAATTGGGTTACTGCCTTACAGGAATATGACGTAGAAATGAATCTATCAAGTATTGTAAAAGGTCAAGGCTTTTGCAAAATGCTGGCTGGAGCATCGCTTATGTCTGAAATTCCATCTACAGAGATACAAATGTACGAGGTAAGCCTAAACGATGATGAGTCATTATATGCTGATATCATTTATTATCTAAAGAATGGATATGCTCCTTCACACCTCGACCACACCAAGAAAAGAGCTCTAAGGTTGAAAGACAAACAATATGAACTCCTGAATGATGTTCTTTTTAGAATAAATTATGATTTTGTTCTCCTTAGATGTCTTGAGAAATCTAAAGCTGAAAAAGTTTTGCAGGAACTCCATGATGGGCTAGCAGGCGGACACTATCCTAGAGATGCCACTGCACATAAAATCTTATGCCCAGGCTATTACTGGCCCACATTATTCAAATACTCACAAAATTACGTGAGGAAATGTCAAGCCCGCCAAACCACTGCTGGAAGACAAAAGAAACCATTCTTGCCACTACAACTAGTCAACATTGAGAAACCTTTTGATCAATGGGGATTGGACATAATAGGTGAGATCGTTCCTTAGTCTTCTAAGCAGCATAGATATATCCTTACAGCAACAGATTACTTTACTAAATGGGTAGAAGCAGTTCCACTCAAGACGGCTAATGTTGAACATATCATTGAGTTCATAGATCAATTGATAATCACCAGGTTTGGGTTGCCTTCCACTTTAATGTTTGATAATGCATCATACTTTTCTGGAAATGAAATGACTGAATTTGCACTTAAAAGAGGTTTCAAACTTAAATATTCTGCCAATTATTACCCACAGGGGAATGGGTTAGTTGAATCTACAAATAAAAACCTAATTAGGATTATCAAACGAACAGTTGACCAAAATCATAAAAATTGGCATAAATCTTTAATATATGCTTTATGGGCAAATCGAATAACACAAAAAGCCTCCATCGGCACTTCTCCATTCAATTTAGTTTATGGAAAAGAAGTGGTTCTCCCGACTCATTTAGCAATCCCCTCTTTGTCTTTAGTTCAATATATTGATGAAGTACCAACTTCCTCCTTAAAGCTAAGGCAAATGGAAATAATTAAGTTAGAAGAACAACGAGAACAGGCTAAAAGAACTCATGCTCATCATCAAGCATTGGTAAAATCCTCTTTTGATTCAAACATGATGACCAGAAAAGATTTTCAGATAGGAGATTTAGTTTTAAAATCGGACAAGGCCCATGAGGAAAAAGGGAAACATACAAAACTTCAACGAATGTGGCTTAGTCCTTTCCAAATCATAGAAGTCATAGGTCCGTCCACTTTTATGTTGCAGGATTTAACAGGAAAAAGAGATTCTTTACCTGTTAATGGCCAGATCCTTAGAAAATATTTTCCTTAGAAGATTATTCTTCTGTTTTGTAAATTAGTTTTTATTTTTTTTATAATAAAACCAGTTGTGAATGGTTACATTAGGGATTTACGAAAAAGACACCAATTCTCTTTCAGATTTTGATCTTTCGCTTGTATAAATAGCAAATCTTTTGGAAAATTGATCTTTATTATTGAAAGATACAGTTAAAAACTCTACCCTAGATATGATACTAGTTTCAACTTCATAAAATTTGATGAAAACAACCTTTAGTGAGAAATTGTTTTATATCAGTACAATGAAAGGTATCAATAACAAAATAAAGATTCTCTGTAGAACAGCTCTTTCCAAAAATTCCACTATTGTTGTCCAGAGCTATCTTAAGGACACAATGACTTCCTCCCTACTAAGGAAATCACAACTTTTAGAGGAACAATCGAAGGATACACTTTATCTTAAAGAGTGAGAGGTCTCATCACGAGCCGACTTATCATAATCATAGATATTATAACTTGTTGACTTGGCCAATACTACATACCACAACAGGGCAATGACTCAAGATTGTTGCAATCAAAAGGAAATGGGTCTCATCACGAGCCAGCTTGTTCAACAAAGTCATAAATCAAGTGAATGATTGTGTCATAAATTGGCTATCAAACCAAGACATTATTCTTTAAGAGTAAAACAAAATCAAAGCAATAAGTGTGGATGTGGATTCTTCTTTGGTAATTGTAGGTTTCTTTAAGTAGGATACATGATCATTGCTGGGTAACAGGTAACCCTGTTGAGGCTATGAACGCCTGCTGGCAGCAGAGGCTCTACCTATGACAAATGAGCATATTTAGAACTAGTTTACAGAGAACACTTTGTTTTATCTTTATAAACCAAGTAATGACTGATGTAAATACAAGGACTAGCTTGAGGAAGAAAATAATCAAAGTTGAAAATAGTTGAAACAAAATATCATTGATAGGTTAAAGCATAATGTACTTTATCTTTCTATAATAAAGTTTAACTTTCTAGAAAAAATTTTATTTTGGAAATTTAGAAAATTCAAAAGAAAGACAAAGATAACTGGTTCTTCCAAGTGAATCGCCAATTGTTGTGGCCACCAACAACCCCTCCTTCTTATTTAGTGTTGTTACTAATACTAAATAAGTGGGGACCCTTAGTCAAAAAAATTTAAAATGAATTAGTGCTTGTATTTTCTTTTTAATAAAACTTACCATCATAAACTTAGGAAAATACCTTTGAAAAATCTAGAAAGCTTAAGTTTCACGATGAGGAAAGGTAAAATCACTCCTTAAGGAATAACGTATCACATGCCTTAAAACATAATTATGCTAAAAAACCGCAGAAAACGCCGATATGCGATATCGCATATCGCAAAATCGCACCTCGCAAGAAACTACTTAACACAAAATATGCACATACTACGATTGTGCGATATTGCGATCATGTGATATTGCGATCTTGCGATATCACAATATTGCGAGAAAACAACAAAGCGATCTTATGATAGGACAACAGAAAGATCTTGTGATTATGCGATATTGCGATCTTGCGATTATGCGATACAACGATCTGCGATATTGCAAAGCAAATCGCAAAATCACTGCATCGCATATTTTTCTGGCTCATTATTCAAGAAAAAGCTTTTTCCATAAAATGAGACCTAGTTATGCGCTTTAATGCTAATTAATGAAGTAGTTGAGAGTTGTTAAGGAAATATTGTTTTGTGTTTATCGAAGAGTAAGTTCACATAAGGCGGTATACTTTCACATGTCTTCGGCATTTAAATCTTTCCCGTCACTGTTTCTTATGATTAATCTCACCTCACTTGTAAACTGTAGGAACGAAGAACAAAAGGTTATACAAAGTAGTATATGGGAAACTATGGAGAAGAAAGGTGAGGCTCCAATGTCTAAAGATAAAAAAATGGCGCCCTTGTACACAGACACTGTATGCAACAGAGACGCGGGTATTACCACTTAGGAAGGCATGTATAATCTACTTGAAGAAGAGAATCCCAAGGTAATAGAGTTCATGGCTACTGCAAGTTCACAGGATTCTTCTGAAGCATCAGTTGCAGATTTAGCTTGTTCATTCCTACACTGGATAGCGGCAAGGCCCAAAATGCCCTCCTACGCAGATATGGTTAAATGGGTACTGGATAGCACTGACATCAAAAACAAGCAACTTAGAACTCAAGGTCAAGAGCTTACGGTATTATTATTTTCACAAAATGTGAGGTTTACATCTGCTAAAAGAAAACACGCAAGAGGTGAAAATCACATGAAGGAAGCTCGAATCAAGAAATGGAGGCAACATCACTAGGTAAAACTTCTTGAAATGGAAAGCTTCTAATTGCCCAGCTACCAATAAACTCCAAAAATTCGGAAAAAGCACGATAAAGATAAAAGGTAAAACTTGAATCCAAAAAGCATTGGTAATGGTCAAAAATATCCTCAAAGCATTTAGTGAAATCACACAACCAGTATATGACCCTCAAAAGCCTCATCAATCCTACCGAAAAGATGGCACCAGCTCTTGCTAATTCCATTTTCACGGGGCAATTAAAGGCTGAAGTCAGTCAACCGAATCTTCTCAAACAAATGCTAAATGCTTGCGACATTAAGGAGCAAATACATAAATAGTTAGAGGTTAGATTTAATTTTAGAAATAGTTTTGCTTTATTTTTGCCTAGAGAAAGGATGGTCATTTTTTCGTATCCTAAATTTTTGTAATAAGTTATTTTTAGATGTAGTTAGTAGTATTTAAACCCTTCTCATGCATTTAGAGAAGGGTCCAAAAATTTATCAAAAACTTGTCCTCAGAACATGCACTTTTGCACCCTCGGAGGAGGTTTTGATGAATGAATGGAGCATGATTTATTGATTTTTGCATTTTATATTTGCTACTGATGTTGCACTTCTGTACTCTTAGTGGATGTTGGATTAAGAAGAGATAAATCATTATCGCTTGAAGCTCATGGGTAGAACTAGTTATAAATGGTACTTCTATCTCTTAACTGTTTATATTTCCTGTGTTAAAGTGATATTCAAGTTCAGTTGTTTATATGTTAATGTGTGAATTCCTGAGTTATCATTTGGCACTTTTGTATGGTGATAGCTATTTATTTATGCTTAATGTATGAGTAGCTTATTATGCGATATGTTTTTCACAACTGTTTCGCCTAACTTTTTATGCGAAGTGGTTCATATATATTGAATTCTTTTCTTTTAATAGTTGAATGATCTTTATTACCAATTGTTATTTGAAATCATTTTAGATTGCATAACAGAAAGATTACACCCCAGGTTATTATAGGCTTAGATATTTCTGTTTATTGGAATATAACTGCATGTCATTAGATTAAATTTAGAATTAGAGCATCTTAATTAGGAACTGTTAGACCAGAAATATCAATCTTTCTCACACACACACTTAAATTGGGAAACTGACCCCATATCCCCAGTCGGACCCACTATACCAAATGGAAAAGGAGTCGCCAACCAAGGTCCGGACTGGGCGAGTATCCCCCTTGTTGTTGACGCAATTTTTGGGGCTTCAACAGGGGAGTATGGAAATAGTTGGATCTCGTGCTCCACTTCGCTCTTATGTGGTAACACTTTAGTCTCTCGGAACACATCCCAGTATGCATTTAACAACTCCTCCAACTTTTGTTTCTATCTCTTATTACACCCTTCTAGGGATGCCTTGCCTCTTATTGACTCCTTTGCAAAGTGAATTTATCTTAAAAAAAATAAAACTTACTTATTGCTGGAACTAATCAATTTTTGGGCTTGGTTGGCACTTACCAATGAAATTTTTGACTTTCCTTTATGTGTGTTGATGATGAGCGATTTTCCATCCTTGATGAGTAGGTATTGGTTATATCTCCTCATGAATATTGTATCACGCATGTACATGTATGGACTTACAAACATGACTCCATATACATTAAGGGAACCACATACAGATCTACTTCATCAATAAAATCGGCACTAACAGTAAATCTAATTTTGTTGGCATTATGATACATATGTTGTACTTGATGGAAACCCACTCATCTCAGATGATAAATTATAGTATAGAAAAGTTCACGGAATTTTATGCAGAGAAAAGTTTATTTCATGTGGAGAAAAGTTCACGGAATTTTATGCAAATAAAAGTTTATAAAAGTTTATTTCATGTGGAGAAAAGTTCACATAATTTTATGCAGAGAAAGGTTTATTTCATGTGGAGAAAA
>APFE031698676.1:0-46720 GCA_000404065.3 Pinus taeda | reverse complement strand
GGACAAAAAATGGCCAAGGCCCTCTCAGCTTCTTCTTTCTTCTGCTGAATTCGAAAGGTATCAAGTTGCATGGCAATGGTCTGTCTCATTTCGCTCTTAAGATCTTCCATCTGGTTAGCAAACTCATGCTTGGAGAGAGAGGTGCTAGCTGAGAGATGACTTCCCCTACCTTTCTTCCGGGTCGCCCTAGAATGGTTTCTAAACACGGTATTTATGTCCTCATAAGGTAGTTGGTAGATATCTCCTCCAGCCAGTAGGTTAAGGGTGTCCAAAAGCTCTTCAGGGACTCCTCAGAGCAGAACCAACTTCAGAGATTCCGGGTCAAGTGTGCATCTGACTAGTTTATAACTAAGTTGGAACCTTTCCTCATAGTCTTCCAAAGATTCATCACTGTCCATGGTCATCCGAAAGATTTCCCCCTTAGTTTCCTTGGACCTACAGTAGTCTATGTACTTGGTGTTGAAGGCTTGTTGCATTTGAGCCCAAGTGGTGATACTGTTTCCAGGTAACCCCATGAACCAGCGTAATGTTGCATCCTTGAGGGTAGAGGGAAAGAGTTTCAGCTTTTGCTCATCCTCAGCATAGTCTTAAGTTCTACAAAGGACAACAAACTCAAACAAGAAGGTATCAGGGTCCTCAGAAGTCAGACCATGGAAATGAGGTAGCGCGGAGGGACTTATGTTTTTCATCTTCATGTCTCCATTGGTCTCTCGAATGGGAAAGGCACCCTCTATTCTCTCATCTTCTCTTCTTCCGTTTCGGTTTTCAGCCATGGCTGCAGATGGAATGGTTTCTAACTCTTCTTCCGCTATAGGATCTTCGTATATCTCAAGAGGTTCAGCTATAGGTTCTTCTGGCTCATTGTCACCAGAGAAGAGAGAAAGTTGACTCAGTGATGTGGTGGGGGTGTTCGGTAAGAATTTGCCGGTCTTATCTCTGTTCCTACGAGGCATGAAATGGAAAGACTTTTTCTTGCTTTTTGTATTTTTTCCTTGTACCTGCAAAACTAAAATAGGTTGGACTGCAGCTAACTATCTTACTGAAAGGAAAATGCGGAATTGAAATACTAATTTACGCTTACAGAATTGAAAAGCTAATCTATGAAAGCAGAATTGAAATTCTAATCTATGCTTGCAGAATTGAAATTGCAGAATTTGAATGCTAATCTATGAAAGCAGGAAATGTCTATTCTACTTTTGTGGAAATGAAATTGCAGAATGGAAATGAAATAAACTACTTAACAGAAGTTTGTAGTAGAAAATAGAAGAATAGCAACAATCACCAATACTCTGACGCTTCCCTAGAAATGGCGCCAAAAAGATGGTGGGCTCTAGTATTGCAGCAATAATGCTGCAAGTCCTGGGACTCCCTTCTTTACTTTTATCAACCCGGTTGTTCGTAACAAACTTGGAAGCGACGGTGCTGTATGCACAAGTACTAGCTCTTGTCACAACTGTCACTTGGTCAGTTGGCACAAGTCCGCTAGGGGCTTTAGCCAACTTCTATAAGTTCTCAGAAGAAGCTTTTAAATGATGAATGAAAGCTAACTCAAAGGGAGCTAATCTACTTACGAAAAGAAACTGAAAGCCAAAGAGAAATGCAAACCCTAGCAAACCCTAATTCTACTAGCTAGTTCTACTGATGCAAAAATGAGAATGCAAACTACTGAATGAGATGCCATTGACTTCAAAAAGGGAAAATGCATATGTCTTAGACTACTTTTGTCCTAGAAAGTATCTTTTTGTATTTTTTTGATTAAGTGTCGATTTTCACATGCATATTCTTGAACTGTGCTTCACGGTGCAGGAGTGGATCAAGGAAGAGGAATGCTTGGAAATGGTTGGAAAGGCTCAGAGAGAGTCTAAGGAGTCCCTAACACTCTTCCCCAGAGTCTCACAAGGTTTGGCTATCAGGAAGCCTCACTTGTGAGCTTCTACAGGAAGTCTGCAGGGGTTCTACAGGAAACTTCAGGATTTCGACAGGAAACTTCAGAATTTCTACAGGATGTTTGGAAGTCGGTTTTTAGGAGGCGGATGAGTGAGGGAAGGTGCATGGATGGATCTAGAGGTAGGATAGGGGTCTAAAATGGCCTAAGGACTGGTGGGTGGATCGGTGAAGAGGTGTAGAAGGCTGACTTGGCTTGAAGATGGCTAAGGCAATGATGAGCAAGGAGGTAAGGTTTCGTAGACACAAAGGATAGATGGGAAAAGGGCACCTTAGCTACGAGATAGAACATGAGGCTTAGATGATGCTTTGGGAGGATGGATGAAGGAAGAAGATGCCCTGCACGGTGGGCCTTGATCAAATCAACAAAGACCTGCAAATGATCAAATCCTAAACTAGTCTATTCTATCCATCAATCAACATAAATGAGCAGCAACTTTATTTGGGAAGAAAACCTTATACACCATCTATTTAAAGAAACATTTCAGATGTCCAAACCCATGACTAATCTCTGCAAATAAAACAATCACACTAAAAGATTGCATAAACAAGCAAACTAGTGTTTTTGTGAGGCAACACTATTTCCTCAATTTCAGCCCCAAATCCAATAAGGCCGAGGTGAAACCAGGAGTGTGGTTGTCTCTTTTTCTTGGAGATCTTGCTGTTATTATCCTACCAAAACATCTAAACTAAAGTCATTCATAAACAGTGATCTATTCCAGCAACATAACAAAATCTACTTAACAACAATGTGTTCAAATGCATAAAGGAAAAAACAGTGATACGTAAAGGAAAAGCAATAATACAGAAAGGAGGTCCTAGGCTCTCAGGTTGGGCCCAACCCTGAGAGCTTTGGCTCCTGTGAAAAACTCAGATTTGATAGGAATCCAAACTGCTTCTCATTATCCAAAAAGAATCATAACAGTCATGCCAAAAATGGCTACAAAGGAACAAAATAAAGCTGCAACACTGAGGTGAAAAGTACACAATAGTTTCAAAAGTATTTTTACGAAGGATGAGGCCTCAACATTTATAGATAACGAGGGACCTAGTTGGCCTCCTCAATCTGTGGAATTAGGCTGTCAAACTGTGAGTCAAACAGTCCCTTTCTAAATGCTGATTGGCTGCCTTCTAGATTCGGGTTGGTGGTCTTTGGAGCTCGGAGTTGGAGGTGAAGATCCCGAGGAAGGGTCATTGAATGCCGTAGGCACCCCTCCTTCAAGTCATCACTTCAGGCTTGGCTGCCTTATAGCTCATGATTGATTTTACTTTGCTCCAATATATGTCAAAAACCTAAAGTAGACACGTGTTAACCACCTAGGAAAAGTAACTTCCCTTATTCGTACCAAAGACACAAACATACTAAAAATAATGCATGAACTATAGAAAATGACGGATTTGAACAAGAGTTGAACAATGAAAATTAGGCCAAATGAGCCCAAATTGTTACCAATTTTGGGGCTCATCACAAGGCTGCATATCAAATTCCACCCAAAGAGAATGAGGAAGTGAGGAAGCAAGTTCAAGGATTGTTGTACAAAGGACTAATAAGAGAAAGTTTGAGTCTATGTGCTGAACCTACAGTACTAAGTCCAAAGAAGGGTGGAGAATGGAGAATGTGCACTGACTCTAGAGCAATCAACAAGATCACCATTCATTACAGGTTTCCATTGCCACATATGGATGATATGATGGATTGCTTGGGTGGGGCAACTTACTTCTCAAAGATTGACCTGAAAAGTGGTTATCATCAAATTCAGATTAGAGAAGGAGACGAGTAGAATATAACTTTCAAGACCAATGAAGGCTTGTACAAGTGGATGGTCATGTCGTTTGGCTTGTCAAATGCACCCAGTACCTTTATGCGGCTGATGAATGAAGTTTTGAAGGAGTTCATTAGTAAGTTTGTCATTGTTTACTTAGATGACATTTTCATTTTTAGTCAAACTAAAGAAGAGCACTTGAGACATTTAAAGTATGTTTTAGGGAGATTGCAGCAAGAAAAGATATTTATTAACATGAAAAATTGTTCTTTATGAAGAGTGAGCTTGTATACTTGATTATTGTCATTTCTAAGGATGGGTTGAAAATGGATCTAGAGAAGATAGAGGCAATTGTGAATTGGTCCTCACCTAAGAACATTCATGAGGTGAGAAGTTTTCATGGCTTAGCCAACTTCCATAGAAAATTTATCAGGAATTTTAGTGGAATTTGTGCACCTATCATTGACACCATCAAGAATAATAGGCAACCATTTTATTGGAAAACAACAACAATTTTTTTTTCAACTATTGAAGAAGAAGATCACTAGGAAGCCGGTGTTGAAGTTGCTAGAATTAAATTAGCCATTTCAAGTGAGATGTGGTACTAGTGGGACAACCATTGGAGCTATATTGAGCCAAGAAGATAAGCCTGTTGCATATTTCAGCAAGAAGTTAAATGAGTCAAAACAGAAATAATCTTCCTACGACAAATAATTTTATGTGATGGTTCAAGATTTGAAGGATTGGATACATTACTTGATGCCTAAGGCGTTTGTTCTATACATGGATAATTCTGCCTTACAGTACATTATGTAGCAACATAAGTTAAATCATAAACATGCAAAGTGGGTGGAGTTCCTTCAAAATTTCAATTTTGTTTTGAAGCACACTAGTGGGAAGGCAAATAAGGTTTCCGATGCCTTGAGTAGGAGATGCTTAATCATGCAAGAAAGTCAAATACAAATTTTAGGCTTTGATTATTTGAATGACTTGTATGATATCGAGCTTTGATTATTTGAATGACTTGTATGACATCGATGCTGATTTTAAAGAAGCTTTTGCAGTGTGTAAAAATCCCATCAATAGGGACAATAGTCCATGGAAAGAGTTTATGTTGCATGATGGACTATTGTTCAAGAACAACTATGTATTCCCAATTACTCAATGAGGGAAAAATTGGTTCAAGAAAAACATAATGGTGGGTTGGCTGGACACGTTGGTCTTGATAAAACACTTGGGCAGCTGAGTCACTTCTATTTTTTGCCTAAGATGAAGGCAAATTACAAAGGCACGTGAGTAAATGCAGGGTATGTCAACATGCGAAAGGGAGAAGTTAGAATGTTGGACTATACATGCCATTACCCATTCCCAATAGACCTTCGGATTCGGTGAGTATGGACTTCGTTCTAGGTTTACCAAGAACTCAACGAGGCAATGATTCAA
The DNA here is from genome assembly GCA_000404065.3 of Pinus taeda. Lineage (NCBI taxonomy): Eukaryota > Viridiplantae > Streptophyta > Pinopsida > Pinales > Pinaceae > Pinus > Pinus taeda. Next base: position 41,570 of record APFE031698676.1, on the reverse strand, counting down.
TCCTTGTAGTTGTGGATAAATTTACTGAGATGGCTCATTTCATTCCATTTAGTGATGCTACCCATGTGGCTAATTTATTTTTTGATGAGATTGTTCGGTTGCATGGTTTGCTAAAAAATATAATATCTAACAGGGACACAAGATTCACTGGACATTTCTAGAGGATCTTATGGAAGAAACTTGGCACTAAGCTAAAGTTTAGCTCAACCTATCATCCACAGTCTGATGGGAAAACAAAGGTTGTAAACATGACTTTGGGTAATTTGTTGAGGAGTTCAGTAGGTGATCGACCAAAGCAATGGGATCATGTGCTAGCCCAGGCTGAGTTTGCCTATAATGACTCACCAAATAGGAGCAGAAGAAAATTCATTTTAGATCTGGTACGACATGCATTCGAAGGGAATTTGTGAGCTAAGAGACCTGGGAAAGATTGAGCATAGAAGTGCTGATGGAGAGGATTTTGCAACAACCATGAGTGAGTTGCATGAGCAAGTAAAACAAATATTACAAGATACAAGCAACAACTACAAGCAACGAGCAAATTTACACATGAAAGAGGTAAACTTTGAAGTGGGAGATGTGGTCCTAGCTCACCTAAGAAAAGAGAGGTTTCCAAGGGGAGAATATAACAAATTGAAAATGACGAAGATAGGACCTTGTGAGATCTTCCACAAGTTTTCAACGAAATGCTTATGAGTTGGAGTTACCTCCAAGAATTGTCATTTCACCCATTTTTAATGTAGCATATTTATATTCCTACACAGTTGGTGATGTAGATCAAGCTTTTGGGAATCTTGACCAGGATGAAGGAAATGAACAATAGTGGTTGAAAAAAATGCCTGTGGCAAAGAGTTTCGAGGTTGAATAGATTTTGGATACACGTGTTGCCAAGAAGACCAGAAGAAAAGAATACTTGGAATATCTTTTGAAGTGGAAATACCATTCGATGGAGGATTCTACTTGGATTGATGAAGCAACACTACAAAAAGAAGGTCATTCTATAGAAGATCTTATGACCAAGAGCTCATAAAAATTTTCTTTCTTAGGGAGTCTGATGCAAGTGCATTAGGCCGAGCACATAAAAATGATAAGTTATTAAAGTCAGACCAAGGGCCTAGCAATGTAAGGGATTGATTACATGCCAAGGCTAGAACATTTTAAATTTTATTTTTGAAAAGTTTTTGATATTTAGCTAATATTAGTTAGGAACTTCTAGTTAAAAGAAATGATTTTATAGCTAGTAGGTAGTTAGAGCTAAGGGAAATTGGTTCACATCCGTGAACTCATTTTTTGGATTTTTTTTTTGTTTTTTTGTTTTGTTTTGTTTTATTTTGTTTGTTTGTTTGTTTTGTTTTGTTTGTTTTTGTTTTTTTATTGAATTTTTGAAAGAAAAAGAGGGAGGAACTTTTTAAAAAGGAGATTTTGGAGTGTGTATGAGAGCAGGGTTTTTTTTTTCTTTGTGTGAGATTGAAGTTAATTGAACACCATTTCTTAGACTAGTGGTTTTTTTATCAACAAATTGAATTTGTAAGTGTGTGTGAGATAGTTATTTTCATATGCATTTGTGAGATTTGTGAACCATAATATTAATATCTGAAGATTGAAATTGATTTGGTCTTTAAGTTATTGTGTTGAACGAGGAATTCATGCACTGCATTCTCTCTGTTCTTTACATTTGGATGAGACTAAAATATAGACCTTGATCAGATATTGATCCATGAATTCAATTGTTAGAAAATGATATATTACAAAGCAATGGAACACATAAAATACTACAGAAATATAAACATAGAAAACACATAGAACAAGAGAGACACATACATACGTGGTTCACCCAATTTGGGCTACGTCCATGGATAAACAACCATTCCTTTCTTTTATATTATCCAACAAACTTTAAAGAGTTACAACCTACAACAACTCGGCTATAAAACCCTCTTTTCTCTCAATCTCCTCTCTCTTCCTCACTTAGAATACAAAGATACATAGACGCAATATAATTCCCTCATATATAGTAAGGGGTTGCCTTCTAGGGCAAAAAACCCTAAATTAAACATAAATTCTATTGTCAGATAATCCGCCTAATGAACGGCCCAGATTGACTAGAAATTACTAGACTTTTAGAAGGCAATTTTACATCTATTTTTAGCTTTGGGGGCGTTGCCCTTGAACCCCTGCCGGGGGAAAAATGGTCCCCAGACCCCCCAGCTGGGGGGGATCAGTCCCCCCGAACCCCTGCGGGGGGGGGGGGACAAGTCCCCCTCGCACTCCCACGCGTGGAGGGTTGTACAATCTTCCTGGGGTATACATCTGGCTAGACTTTTGAATACAAAAGATAATCAGGCTCCACACCCAACATTAGTGATAAATCAAAATTTAAAGTGTTCAAAAGAGTGTCGAACCTTAACAACCAGAAAGATCTTATCTTCCTGATTTCGACACTGTGAATGGTTCGAAAAACCGACACCGTATGGAGGAGTTATCGCATTTTGAAAAAGTTCAGTAAACTGCAATTTTCAAGAATAATTTGATTTTTGGAAATATTAAAAAAAGAATATTTTGAGGAATATTCCTTGGAATATTTTCTAGAATATTTGCTGGACTATTCCTTTTGGGTTGACCAATCAAGAGTTGACATGTGGCAAGCCCGGAGGCCACCACGTGGCCCTGAATTGGTATGGTAAAATTATGTTGGGGTCAAGCGGGATCGAACTCGTGACCTCTCGCGAGCAAACCAAAGGCTCTGACCGTCTCCCATATGCATTGGATCTTAGCAACTATTATTCATAGTTTATATTTAAAGACTAACAGTTGACAGTTTTGGGATAGACTGCCAACGGTCTAAACTGCCAGTGGTCCCAATAGCGTGGTTACATGCCGAAAAAGTCGCCAGCAGTTACGGTTAACTGCCAACCCACTAGCGCAAACCTTATTCGCTGGAACACGTGGTCACATGTGAATTTTCTGCCGACGATTATGGTTAGCTCGATGGTTTTGTTTGGTGGACTTCCAAATTTGGCGTAGTTTGCCAAATTTAGCTCCAAATAACTGCAGTTAGTTGTAGTTTTTCCAGGTTTGGTGGAGTAATTCTAAGGGAGACTGATTAATGAACTTAAGAGGAAATTTTCAACCTAGGAGAGTGAAACAAGAGTCTACCTAGGCTAATTTGGGCCTTTTGAAGCCATTGGAACAGTCTAGAGAAGCTGAAGAAGCCATATTCAAGGAGATTTTCATCCAGGGAGATTTTGGAGCTCAGGGCCACTAGGGGTTGGAGGCTGTTGCAGGAGCTACCAGTATCCATTCTCAGCAAACAAACAATCATTCATGAATGTTATGAACCTTATGAATCCATTTCGGGTGTTTTCAGAAGCATTTGGAGACTTCTAAAGGTCAAGATACTGAAGGGAAGTTTCAGGCAGCCCAAAGCCAACCGTGGAGGAAGGCCCAGATTGGGGATGCAGTGCTCGTTGTGAGCAAATGAATAGTCATTTGTTGATGTCAGATATGTGTTGGAGATAGTAGTAGAGGTTTCAGATACATTTGAAGCATTCTGAAGGAGTTTGTGCCATTAATAAGCTCAGGGAAGCTCAGTGCACCTGCTGAAGGAATCAAGTCCAAGGGAGCCTAGATCTGCTTTCACAATAAGGACAACCATGATAGGGATGTAGATGGTTTTCTAAGCCCGTTGGTTTAGTTCAGTAACCTCTGGAGTTGAGTGTGAAACTTGTAAAATAATTCAAGCCATAATCCTAAAGGTCCAAGTCAAGTTGACAAGAGCTCACGGAGACGTAACCCACGAGATCGGGGTGAACTCCTTATTAAATTTGCTGTTATGTGTGATTTTTATTTGCTGCATTATATGTCTGATATATGTGTTTAATATCAAAAGAAACAAATAAAGTTAAAGCACTTAAAAAGATGAAAACAAACAAACACATACACTTGTTTCAAGTACATAATTCCACAATTGTCAACATAAGCTAGATCATGTTTGTTTAAGCTTTGGAGTGGGAGGTTCTTGTAAGCATGACAAGTTGTTCAAGCCCTCATTTCAGATCAGACCTAGAGAACCATATTAATGTTAATCTTTTAATCATGGTTTGCATCAAATCTTGTGTATTGGAAGGAGTCATTTACATTACAGGTTCAAGAATACAGAGCACTCTGTATCAAGCCAACAGAAGAAGGGAAATTCGTAAGGGAAAACCTTCATCAAACTTGCGGGTCAATTTATGATTAAAGGAAGACAAAATTTGAAATTACACCATCTGGGTTTTGTGTAGAGGAGGGTCTATTTGGTAACTTAGGAGCGATTTTCCAAAAATATCCTTGGTTGGGGAGTTCCAAAGTGATCTTTAAACTATGTTTTTATAGACTAGGTGACTGGAAAAACGATTTGTTGTTCCCTTGCACCAACGCGTGTGTTTGTAAAAATTGAAACTAAAAAAATGATTTGTTGTTCCCTTGCACCAACACCCATGTTTGGAGAAATTGAAATTTGTTGTTCCCTTGTAACAACGCCTGTGGTTTGAAGAGATAGTAACCATGATGAAGTGTGTAGCTCGGGAGGTCTTCCACAAAACCCTAAGAGGTGAGTTTGTGCAAGTTTGGTCACAAATGGGTTTGTGGGAAAAGAACCGAGAGAAGGGGTTTTAAAACCAAGAAGGGGTCTAAAACTCTAAAAAGAAAATTAAAAAGAAAAAATAAATTCCTAAGTTTAAGAGGATCAAAACCCCTAAGATATAAAGGGTTCCAAAGAGGCTTAAGGAGATCTATTCAAGGAGGCCTCAGGATATTCAAGGCTAGACATCAAGTGGGAGAGAGACTCAATTGCTTATGAGGGCTAGCATGGATGTAGTCCAAAGGAGGCTTAGTTGCAAGGCCAAAAAGGGCTAGAAGGAGAGGTCAAGATCCATCAAGGGCATTTGATCATATGCTAAGGAGCAACCAGATATGGCTGCAAGCCCTAAGGTGATGGTCTAATGTGAAGGGAGGATAAGTTTTCCTTGTGATCTGATGAAGCCGAGTTACGGAGAGATGCTGGCCAAGAATTTGTGAAGTTATGGGCATGCCAAATCTCTGTGATAGGTTGCAGGTTGTTCTGTGCATTTGTAGGAGGATATATCTCCTATTTGGTTGAACTGAGAGGCATAGAGGGTAGCTCAACCTAGTTGCAGATAGCTAGAGCAATAACATAGAAGGTAAAGACATAAAAAATGAGGTTTACGTAGGGTTGAAGGAGTTTTGGAGGTAGAGTCTAGGGATCCTCTAAGACAGTTGCAGGAACCCTAAAGAGGGCTGAAAAACTCAGGCTATATGCTTAGATCTATGATCCTAAAAGATGTAGACAACATCAAAATGGGTATGAGGATATGCTGCTTCATGTTGATCGATTATAAGTAGATGGAGGATTTTCCTAAGTGTTTAGGACAATTATTATTATGAGCCCTAGTTTAGGGAAGATCCAACACAAGATGTTTGTACCCAAGAGGAGGACATCTAATCCAAGGTGCCGCAACCTATAGGAGCATTTCTCAAGAGAAGGAAAGTTAGATTGATGTCTATCTTTTTGCGCTTGAAGGCCGCGTTTAGGAAGAGGTGGCCTAGAGGAAAATGAGGGTTTCAATGCATCTTTTGAGGGTTGGTTAGTGACAAGCCCTAGTATAGGTACTAAATAAAAGTTATGTGAAGCAGGGATTGGGAAGCATGTCACTTAATGGACATTGCAGGGACAAGATCCACCTAGTTGAGGATAAACTTAGTTGTAGGTGAGATTTTGGACCATAATTTGGGGCCTGGTTGTGTACCATAACTAGGACGAAATATCATAGATACATGCAAAATACTATGACCTAGAAGAGGGTAGGAGGAGTCTTCTAGAAGGTATGTTTTATGTCTTTTAAGATTGATGTACTAATAGGTGTTTGGAGGTCCAATTTTAGACAAAATTGGTGGATAGTTCATGTATAGAGGGAGGTTCTTAGGAGCTGTGCTAAAGTTCCCTAAGAGCAGGACTTGAGAAAGACTTCAAGTTTTCTAGGAGTGGTAGGATTTTTAGAGCTCAAGGGTTTTCTCATTGAAGGACTAATGACCAGCCAAGAGAGCTAGATTATTGGCCCTAGTTCACTATGTAGAGATGAACTTCTACAACAAGAGTGGGAAACCTCCAAACCCTTGACTTTTATTCATTAAAGTAGCAGAGGGAGGCTGAAGTGGGAAGACCAAGGAGATGTTCACAAACATAGTTGTGAACAACTGATTGAAGACCCTAAGTGTTGTAGACCTTGAAGGACAAATGAGAAACTACATGGAAGATTGACTTGGCTAAGTTCAGTGATCTAAAGGAGCAGAGTTCATTGATTGAGGAAGATTAAGGAGATGCATGATGTGTTTAAGACACATGAATTGAAAGGGATGTATGTGGACACCTGTTGGGTTATGTTATATTCTTTCCACGACTAGCCCATGTAGTTAGCTGGGGGGTTAGAAGGGGGGCAGAGCCCCCCCCGTCGTTGCATCGATTGCTTAGTGGGGGGTGGTCATAGGGGGTTTGAGCGGTGCAGGTAACTCCACTCTATGGGGTCCAGGGCAGCACCCCAAAAATATTTTTTTTTGGACCCTATATAAGGTTGGGCGGACCTACTTATGGTTTTGTGCATGATTTTTCGCCCATGGTTTTGGATGCGATGGTTTTCGGTCCATGGTTCTAGACGCCATGGTTTTTGGTCCATGGTATTGGATGCTTCGACATGTATATATATGTATTGTAACATTGAAAGGAATATAATGAAAAATCAAGCTGGTAGTCCTGTTTTTGGGATCTAGGGGAAAATATCTGTGTATATGTGTTATGCTCTCGCATTGTTTATTTTTTGTGTTTTATAATTTGTATGCAAGTAATTTCCGTACGGGGTTAAAACCTACAACACCATTAGCAAGTAGGTCAAGTGTTGCCTTGTCTAGGGTAGATTGGTTGTCAAAGGGCTAACAATAAGCCCTAGTTGTATTCTTGTATCAATGTGATTGTAAAGGGCCATGATCCCTAGTACGAGAGCCCTAGACTATTGTATTATAGTTTGTAATATAACAAAGAAGGGTTTTAAAATTTAGAAAGTGTCATGTGCGCTAGATGATTCATTGATGTGTGTTTTTCCACTGTGCAAAATAATGATGTTGTGGCATTTGATTTGGTTGTGTTAGATATTGTAAAACCCGAACCTCGATTCTCACAGGACGTGGAAAAATCAACATGGTATCAAAGCTAAGTTTGAAGGGACGATGGATCAAAGTGTGCATGTGGAAGCATGCGAGCTAGTGGAGATCATGTAGATTTAGAGGGAGTCTAGCTTCAATGGGAGAAACCTTATGGATGTTCGAAATATCGAGGTTATGATGAGGCAAAGACACTACTGAGATAACGTGATCCATTCTACAAGGTATGCTGTAGAGGTGGATGCCAGATGGGCTAGTGTTGGTGATAATGTTGGTTACTTCCAAGCAGTGGAAGTACATCTCTTCCTAAGAGTGAGTGTTGAAGTGTGTATTTTGGGAGGCATTCCACAAAACACTAGGAGGTGGGCTTGTGTGAGTTTGGTCACAAATATATTTTTGGGCAAAGAAGCGAAGGGAAGTGGTTTTAGAGCCAAGAAGGAGTTTAGAATTTTAAAAAGAAAATTAAAAAGAAAAATTAAATTCATAAGTCTAAGAGGATCAAAACCCCTAATATCTAGAGGGTTCAAAAGGGGCTTAGGGATATATATTTAAGGAGGCCTTAAGATCAAGGCTATACATCAAGCGAGAGACAAAATTGATTGATTGTGAGGGCTAGTAGAGATGTAGTCATGATCCAAGTGGCTCTAGAGAGGCTTAGAAATCAAAGAGGGTTCAAGAAAGGCTCAAAAATCCAAGCTATTAGATTGCAGTGAAACCAATTTCATATTCAAGAGCTCATCGAGAGTTTTCTGTAGATGCAAACAATGCCTCAATCCATGTCCGTATGAAAAACTTATTGCAGTTTGAAGTTTGATAAGACATGCTAAAAGAGGGGCTCATAGTGTCCCACATGGCATCCCAGCCAACAAGTGGGACCCATGGCGTGCATGGCATCCTATCATCCATTGACACTTGGCACTCCATCATTGGTTCTTTTCCCATGCAAAAAAGACAAAAAAATAAAATAAAACAATAATATGAAAAATCCATAAAAAAAATACATATCTTAAAATATAAACATATAAAAACAAAAAAAAAAAACATATACCACGTGAAACAAAAATGTGGTTATGGTCTGTTAGCTTTCAAACCATATATTAAACAAATATTAAATCCAAAAATCGGTGACATGGTTATATAAACAAAAATGGTATAACATATGGTTATAAAAAGAGGAACCATTCAACGAATTAAATGTCATAAAATGGCCACCACATTTATGAAAAAAAGAGGATGGTTTGTTATAACAAAGTGTAACCATGAGGGGATGGAATTGCTATAGGAAGCTCTCTTGATAGGGAAGACAGAATGGCAACGCATGAAGGCAGATGTTCAAAACATAAAGAAATATGTAGTGGAAAGTACAAAGGTGGTGAATGTGAAATCATCCCAGGATAAAGGGAAAATGATTGCCCAAATAGACAACCATGAAAAGAAAGCAAGAGAGGAAAGAAAAGGAGATTCCACGAAAGTTTCCAAGGCACGGGCTCAAGTTATTAGCAATTCTACTAATAAGGAAGGAGAAACAAACATTCAGGTTGACAACATGCAAGATAGAGAAGGCAAGGAAAGACAAAATAGGACAACAAACATAATTATTAAAGGGGTGAAAGACTATGGGAAAAATGAATGTACTCTTGAACTTGCAAGAGACTTCTTGAAAGACAAGTTGCTATGGCAAGGAAAAATATCCCAAGCATGGAGGGTGAGTAAATTTAACGGGGAGAGAGCCAGCCCCATAAAAGTCATCATGCCTAGCTTATGTGATAAATATATCATTCTAAGCAAGAAACATCTCTTGAGGGGTTCTCATTTCTTCCTAGAAGAAGATTTAACTGTAAAACAATAGGAGGAAAGAAGGGAGGAAATGTTAAAGGTTAGGGTAGCAAGAGATGAAGGCAAGAGAGCATGGATTTATAAAGGCAAAGCCGTGATAGCGCGATTTGGACCTCCTTCCAAAACAAAGTGGCAAGATGGTAATAAAGAAGAGGCAACAAACTCTTCAACAGGAAATCATGAAGCAAGGTCAGTATGGGAAAGCAGGGAAAAAGACTCAAATGTGAGTCTTGCATGTCAAAATAAATAGCAATAAAGTCATACCCAAGTTTCCTTAAGATCAGTTTGTTGGAACTGCAAAGGTTACCCATGGAGACGAGGACCTGGGCTAGGGCCTATTGTGGAAGATAAAGACATAATTTTCCTCATAGAAACACATGAGCATGAAGGGTGCAAGACACCTCTGTTTGAAGGACATTGGAAGATGACAATGTGGAACAAGGTAGCAAGGAATGGTAAAGGGCACGGGGGTATCATGGTTTTAGTAAGGGAGAAAGAATGTCTTCTCATTCAGTTAGAAAAATAAGTCTCAAATAAGCAGTTCATTTGGTTTAAAATATCAAAAAATGGAAACCACATCATAATTTCAATATGATATTTTGCGCTACAAGTTTCAAAAAGCTAAAAAGGTAGAGGGATTGACCACAAAGATCTATTTGCAGCCTTAAAAGTGGATATTGCAACTTATTCGCAGCTAGGTGAAGTCCTTATAGTGGTTGATTCAATGCTAGGACTGCAAGTGAGCAAGCTAGCGTTCTTTGTTGTAAAGATGATTGAGACCCTATTTGGCTTACAAAAGAGAGTAATCATCAGTGGGAAATAATTTCAGAGGACAAGGGCTACAATCTCTTTGGTGAACAATTGCTTACTCTATGTGGGGCCTTTGATTTAGTCATTTGTAATGGCTTGAATAGATGGGAAAAGTCTAGTAATTTCACTTGCAATACTTACAATGGAGCAAGTGTAGTAAATTATGTAATTTGTTTGCATGGTTTGTGTGAGAAAATGGAGGAATTTTTGACTGGAGATTAGTTGCGGGGCTTAAAATTAGATCACAAGGAAATTTATTTATGTTTCTCTTAGACTAGAAAGAAACAGTTAGAGTAAAAAATTCAGCATGTCCAACAAAACCTCCCATAGGGAAGAATTCTTTTGACCCAAGAAAATTGTAATACCTTCAAAATGATGCTAGGGAGGCTCTTCGAGAAGGAGAAAATCACAATTCACAACCTTCAGAGTCATGAATTAACACATTTAATTCAATGTGCACTTGCAAAGTGCAAAAGAGAAAAAATTAAGAAGTTTGAAACAAATTGCTTTCCAGTTAATGCTTGGTTTGATAAGGAATGCAAAAAGGCAAGGAGAAAGTGGAAAGAGTCAAAAAAGGATAACATAAAGATCAAAGATTACAAGCAGTTATCAGGCAAGAAAAAGGCCGATTTCATGGTTTCAAGGAGGGAAGAACTAATATTCCTTGGGAAAAATAATCCCAAATTATTTTGGAAGGAGCCCCAATCGAAAAAGATACAAATTGGAAATAGTATTACAACTTCTAAATGGTTTGAATATGCAAGAAAACTCTATGAGCATGATCCCAAGGGTGACCCTCCCCCCTTGGTCAACACTAATACTGAACTCTTCACAGTGCAAGAGGTAGAGATGGGTATCAAGAAGTTGGGTGTTGGAAAATCAAAAGACTTAGCTGAAGTCCAAGCATAATATCCAAAGTGGGGCTCAAAGATTCTTGCACCTCACATTACAAAATTTTTCAACAACATCATACAACAAGGACTCCCCACAGATTGGACAACTAGTCTGGAAATACTTCTTTTCAAGAGCGGTGGCATCAATAATCCCTCCAATTATAGGACCATCATGATAAACCATTTGTTTGCAAAGCTATTTGGAAGCATGCTAGAAAACAAAATTGGCAAGTGGGTATAAGAAAGAGATAAGCATGCCAAGGAAAACATGTTTTAGACCTAAACATTCCACAATTGATCATTATATAAATTTAAAGCACATCATTGAAAAAGTTTGGGAGAAAAAGGAAGACGTATTTTGTTGCTTTGTTGTTTTCAAAAAAGGATTTTACTCGGTTCCTAGGGATAAAAATTGGCACAGAATGGAGGAACTTGGGGTTCCTAAACATTTGAAAGCAGCTGTGCATAGGCTGTATGAAGAGGTGAAAGTCAAAATTAGAACTTTGGTAGGCATTTCTGAAAGTTTCAGAAGCGATATCAGGGTCAAGCAAGGTTGCCCACTGTCTCCTAACCTTTTTAGTTTATATATTGACAAGCTTGAGGAGTGGTTAAATTCGTAAGGGGGTGATGGCATCTATTTGGGCAAGTTTGTTATAAGGCTTTTTTTGTATGAAAATGACCTTATTCTGATTGTTAAATTGGCTCTTGGTTTGCAAGAGCACTTACTATCCCTTGAGCATTTTTGTAGAAGTGTGGGGATGCAAGTCAATATCAGCAAAACAAAAGTAGTGGTTTTCTCTAAGAAAAGAAAACATAACCAACATAAGTTATAAGTTGAAGGCAACATTCTTGAAGAAGTTGTGGATTACAAATATCTCGTAATTGACTTCAACAAAAATATAAGTTGGAATGGTTGTAGAAAGAAAAGAACTCTAGGGGGTTGGAAAGCATTTTATGATTTTGAAAATAGGTGTAGAGAGGTAGAGTTATGGGATTGGAAAACCACTCATTTTTTTTTTGGGATTCTAGTGATTCCGGTGATTCTCTATCGTTGTGAACTATGGGCAAACAATACATCCGACATGTAGTGGAGACAAATTGATAAAATTTAGAAGGGTTTGAGTACAAACAAATTCAAGATTAAAAGTGCAATTCCTTATGCTATCTTGTTAAGTGAAACAAGGACTTCTCCTATTGAAGCAATTTCTATGGTGCGATTCATAAGGTATTTAAAAAAAATTGAGCTAATGGAAGAGGGTAGATGGCCTAAAGTTGTCTTTAATGATAGATTGTGCAAGAGAAAAAATACTTGGATGCAACAAAATAACAAATGGTTAGTAAAAGGGGTATTTTCTTGAATGCGTGTCCCATGAACAACAAAGAGATACAAGCTTTTGTTATGGAAAAGTTCCACAAGTGTTTTTGGGATAAGGAGCTAGGAAGAAAGAAAAAAATACTATATTGAAGTGTTTAATCCCACTCATAGTCATCAACCAAAATCATACATAGAGGCCAATATCTCTTGGAGAGCCAAAATTCTTATTGCTCAGTTAAGGACTAATTCTCATCAACTCTGTTGTGAAACAGGGCACTGTAAAAGGCCAAAAGAAATGTGGGAGGAAAGACTATGCATTTTTTGTTCTTCTGGAATAGTGGAAACATAAAAACATTTCATTTTAGAATGTGAGGCCTTCAAAGACAATAAGGAAAATTGTGTGGATATTCTGGCAGCTAGCTTTTGGGATAATCTATTAGCGAGGGGTTTGTCGAGATGGGATCATTTATTTTGAAGCTTCATAGAAAAAGGGCCAAATACATCAAGCAAATGAACAAGAAATCTGTCTCATATGCTATATTTAGCCTCGTGGATGTTAAAATAATTTCTATCTTTCTATGGTTATGTTAATAGGGAATGATTGCATGGCAGGTTATATTTAGTTCAACGACGGACACTATTTATTTGATGATTTAAAAAATTTGTCAACAAGAGAGGGTTGAACCAGAGGCCCCACATTCAAATTTATTACAATATTTACTGTATTCCAACCACCATACCATACGATCACTTTAGTGTTGCTGCCCATCGCATATCATTTAAACATATGCATTTGCCATTGCAACAGGAGAGCGCCGTGAACAGATCATGGAGTTCGATGAGGTACCAAGGGTGGAACGAATCACATGGGAACTCTGATGGAGCGAAATCCAGGATTTTTGGAACTTAGAAGCGGAACCAAGAGGGCACAGTTCTAGAGGAGGAATATTCTTTTTACAGAATCTTGAGGAATCTTTGAGATTTCCTAGGGGCCCGAAATTAACAATTTCAGAACTAGGCTCATTTTATATTCATTCTTCTCTGTTATTTGCAATGAACATGATGGTGTGATCAGATCCTTCATTTGAGCAGCTGAATTCTAGTTAACACGGGATAAGGAATCTTTAAGATCCCCGGGGGTCCATATTTTTACCGAAGCAAAAAGGGGTCGAGTTTACAGTCATTTTTCACAAATTTTCACTAGGAATTCAATGGTGCATTCCATTTCTTCATCAGAGGTGTGCATTTTCAAGCCATCCATAGAAGTGGAGGTATAAGGTGTCTTTTGTACATGCATGTAATTTGATTTTGTTTAAGATTAATGAAAGAGACCTCCTCACAATGAGCGGGGCCCAGAGACATAACCCACACTGGGTGAAATCCGTTATCAACTTGTTTGTGTCTTTGCTTCACATGGTGTTCGTTTATTTCTGCTTCCTTTATGTATATTCATTTCATGGTTACATGATCTCTTAAAAAGCAATTCTGTATGCATCTTTGAAGTGAAAAGATCCAGATCAAGTTTGGTATCAGAGTGGGTCTTCTTTCGATGTGAATTACAAGTGTATGATGAGGGAAAAGCTCCAAGGAAAAATTAAGTCCTTTGATCCAGAAGCAGGGCATGCAACATGAAGAGGGAAAATGGCAGATGAAGATGATTGGTTGGAGGAAGAGCGAAACTATCACAAGACTTTCTAACAAAAAATATTTTTCTTCTTCTTCTCATCATTATAGAGGTAGAAAAACTCATAGAAAGGCCCTTTTGAAGTTGGATGTCAAGTTTGATATCCCTGTGTTTGTGGAGAATTTAATGCAGAAAAGCTATATAACTAGATCAGATAGATTGAAGTATATTTACGCATACAACGAATCAAAGGGGATGAAGCCAAGATCCAGATAGCATCCCTTCAATTGAGTGGTACTGCTCTCATCTAGTGGCAAGGAAAGCTATAAGAAGGTGGTAAGAGTAGTCATAAACTTCTCTCATCTTGGTCTGAGTTCATTTCTTCTTTAAAAGGATAGTTTTACCCATTGGGTTACATTCAAAAGGCCATGATGGAATGACAACATTTGAAACAAAGTGAAGGTAAAATGTTCAGAATTTTATAGAGTAGTTTAGGAAACAAGCATTAGCATTGAATGTTCCACTAGACACTCATGAGACGTTGATGAAATATATTGGCTCTTTGCATAGTTATTTTCATCATTCATTATTATTATTTGAACCTAAAACTCTTGATGAAGCTATTGTGAAGGATGTACATCTTGAAAGCAGGGGAGAAGCATGAGCAAGAAGACTGCCAAAAGAGGACATCAACAACTAAGAGAAAGGAAGAAAATCCCTCTTGTACTCATTGCGAGAAAGAAGGGCATGATGAGGAACATTACTGGAAACTGCATCTAGAATTGAGGCTAAAGAGGAATGGCAAGAAGGAGAAGCATAAGACAGTTGTAACTGTGCAACAAGACCAAGAAGCTGAATTAGAAGATGAGAAGATCACAACTACAAGACTTGTAGGTGTTGGACCAATTGACCTTAGATCTGACTCAGCTGATGAGATGAAGATTGCAACTCTTGGGATTGGAGAAGATGGACCTATTGACTCAAGTGATGAGACAAATATTTTAGTAGACCTGATGCCAAAGGTGAGAAGGCACCAAATACTGCATGGCTCCAAGAAGTTGAAGGGATCAACCAAAGCATTCAAGCGGATAATGTTGAACTAAAGAGACGCCTAAAAGAAGTAGAGGAGGACAAACAAAGGTTATGATATAAATTGAAAGCCAAGGAGGAGGCCTTGGAAAAGTTGCAACATAACAAGCTTGAGGTAAAATGTGATTCTTGAATTTCATGTTCTTTTTATGATGACTATTTCACTACTTTTGAGAAACATACTACAAGGACTAGTTCAAATTTGATGAATAAAATGGGTATCGAGGAAAGGGCCTCGATATTAATGGCCAGGGCATTGTGAATCCCATTATAGTGGAGGAATTTCCTCGTTATGCATGACTGGGTTATGTCAGAAAGCATATTAAAGAATGTTCCAAGACAACCAATGACCAATCAATGACGGATGATGGGAGCACATCACATCATTCCAGTGATAGTGCGAATTCCATAGGAAGTTATCCCCATTAGGAATAAACGTTCCAAGATGGTCCATAAAGTTTGGAGGAGAAAGAATCACTGGAGTCACTACAATAAGGATGGGCATCAGAGAGCCATAGGTTAGATACTTCATGACCATAAAGAACCTATGAAAGAACCAACTTGTGAAGATGTTCAACAAGTGAATCACCTGCAGGGAGATGACCTATTCACTTTGTTGATTAAGAGATGGTTTTATTAGATATATTAGCTTGTTGTGGCCATGTTATTGTAAATCTTATGTTGCAAAATGATTGTAAAAGTGATGGTGTGTTTTCCATCACTTATGAAAGAAACATGATGATGTTTTGGCCTCTTTTGTTGATAGTTGGGGTATTGGTTTCTATTATGATGTACACTTGACCAAAGAGTGTGTTGTCACTAAATCTTGCACCTGTAGCACAAGTGCAGCAGGAGGAAAGGAAAGCTCACTAGAGACAACCTCTAGGTTGATTATAGACCAGTGCCTAGGACATCTTAAATAGAGGAGTGCTTGTAAGGTTATATGTGAGGGGGTTTGCGGCACTCCAATTGTCACATAAAAGGTAATAGGAGGGGATTGGTTCAATTAGCTTTCAAATAGGTAGATTTAATCCAACTCATGGATCCAAATGTTGGGGGTATATGGGGCAATCTCAAAGAGAAATTGTTTCCTCTTCTGGTGGCCAAAAAACGGAAATGAGACAGCTTAAAACTGAAATTGTAGGAATGATGGAGAGGAGGAAAGGAAGGAGGGAAATCGATGCATAGGGCTGTAACAAATAAAATCCTAGGAAGCAATGTTCCAACAAAAAGTGGAATTCGATGGATAGGGCTGTAACCAACACAGAATCCTAAACCACGGTTTTCCGGTGAAATGATAGAAATAGAGGGGTGCAAAAGAAGGTTTCAGATCAAACATGACATGGGTATCATTCTTTGCCAAATCGAACGTAGATCTGAACTAATATAGGCCCTACAGGTTAGAAAATGCATAAGTAAATCTATAATTTTACAGGTACTGTAATGATTGTGAATAACACATATAGGTCTATGATAAGCATAGGTACTATCTTCTATGAGAAGCTAAGATAAATCCATAGATTGAAGAAGAACCAATTGCATTCAGTTTAATATTTCAAGGGAAGAAAAACATAAGTGAAAGGATGTTACAAGAGGGAAGACTTACTGCACATTAATCATGTTGGGAATCACCAGGAAGATACCAATTTACTCAAAGGGTCCAATAACCAGTCCATAAACTCAACAATGATATCAGTGAAACCCCATTAAGAAAATTAGAACCAAAATGAAATCATAGAGTTTAGCCCTCACGGGTCAGAAATTTCAGACCTTTGTATTATGTTTCATCCCCCTATTTATAAGAAGAGGGGGAGAGCTTTGAATTACAATCAAAATATCTAAGTCTGAGCCCCAACTATCATGCTAGACTAGATGTCTTGGCTTTGTCAGACTCTACTACCACTTACCTATGATTACAACAAGGACCGAATCCCTTTCTGAGAAAAATACAAAAATAAATGATCACAGAAAGAAAGTTGAGAGAGGAAGGAGGAGGTGTCCCCTTGCTGCTTCAATGGAGGCCTTGGATAGAGCCACGTCCCTAATGACGTCCTACTATTTTCGATTCCTTGAGGCGGTTCATTGCTGCTTGGCCGACTTATGTCAATTCTACCTTTACTGCATGGGTGAGATGTTCGATGGAGAAGGGATGGAGTGTTTCCGGGTAGTGTTGCACTGTACAAAGGAGCGAGACTCTATTCCAAGGCATTAAGGCTTTGTAGAAGCCCCCTATATTGTCATTTATGCACTGCCCCTTGATTTATTCAATGCCGGGGCCACCGATCCATCCACCTTTAAAGCTTTGTACCATTCCCTCGGGGCCTTGATATAGTGTAACAATGAAGTTTCTCGGCTGTGGGCCTTTTACCTTAAAATATGAGTAACGGGCGAACATTTTTTATCTCCCCTTTAGCCCCTATGCCTTCAACCCCTTTTGTAACTTCTCGCCCATTGTGCACTGAGGCTTTCAACAGCTACGTGGGGGCCTTATTTCCTTTGTTAATCGAAACCTCGCATCCCAGTGTTGAATGCACTTTTCGTTAAGCTTTCCCCCTGGACAACTGTGATCACCTATACGTGGGATTGGGCCGACCTAGGACATCACAATCAGAACATGGGGAGGGCAACTCTTTACCATTTTTCCATAGCATGGGCCGATTGGTCCGGATGCGAAAACCTTATCAAATAGACCCCCATACTTTATCGGATTCGGGGGCACTTTCCTTATCTCAATCGCAACTGGGAAGGAATTTTGGTGGAAGAGAAATATTTACATTGTGCGATCGCCGATTGTCGACTGCGATAGGTGACATCATCACTACCACATGTCACCCAGTGAGTGGTGACACGTGTCACTCGGAAATGGCCCCATCTCACCCCTAAAAATGCTGAAGCTGGGTGACACATGTCCCTCGTATGGCCATGTCATCCTCTATACTTCCACAACACTACTGATGTCGACTTCCTTGTCAGTTCTAAAGACCAATCAAAGGACGCCAAATGGCCCCCTGGAAGAGAGAGAAAGAGGCCCGCTGAGCCCTGTTTTTCCATGCTTTCCTTTGTATTTAAAAATCAGTCCTCCTCGACAATTTTGGTCCATATCGCAATATTGACAATTTCTTATAGTTTCAAACTTGTGACCCCTCCAATCCGCCGATCGCAGATGCCATGTGGAGGAGAGAGAAGGGGAGGCTCGACCCTTGGTTTGTGCAACCATTTGCTTTATAACTCGAAATTAGCCCCTCCTGGTGGTACAACACTGTATCGCAATTTGCCCCCGCAAGGTATTTGGATTTTTGATTATGGGACTGCTGTGATGTGGGATGTGAGATTGTGCCACATGGAGGAGAGGGAAGAGAGGTGACCCACTCTTGTTTTGTTAACCATTTTCTTGGTTAATGAATTTCCCTCTCCCCAGTGATATTGCATCGTATCACAATCGGCCCCCGAAAATATTACATTATATCACAATCAGCCCCCTGGTGCAGTTTTTAGGAATTAAATCCAGCGAATACTGATGAACATGGTGCCCTGACCCGCAGACGCCGATATGTGATTTTTCCCTCAGACTTAGCCATTTTTTGGATTTTCTAAGATTTCTAGAGGGATTCTTCAACAAGTGCTAATGTTTGATCCATGAACCCTTTTTTGGACTTCTATATACCCTTGGAAAGCTCTTTTTGAGCACTATGTACTGGAGAGGGTCTCATCTCATTCTGATAGTTTTTGTGGCTCAATTTGGCATCAAACATCACTGCTATTTGGCTTCTGAAGCCACTAGTGATAAAAAAGCAGTGAGTGACAACATAGTGTTTGTTATTAACTCTTGGCAAGTATGGGGATGCTTGGGTCATGATTGGTCATGTAATTGAAAATGTAGTTTGCAAAGATTGTACTATAGATTTCCAGAGGATGCAAGTGTTAGTTTATCACTTATGGCTCTGAAGAACAAATGTGAAGAAAAAAGAAGTGTGTCTTGTCAAGGCACTTATTGTGCAGACAGGGGAGCAAAGCATATTGTAGATTATGTTCATGCTTTTGGAGGAAAAAAAGCTCCCCAGTGGGGAGGAATGATCTAGGTGGCTCCAAGGATAAAAAATCAAAGTTTTTAGATCATATTGAAACCAAGTTCAGATCGAAGAGTTCATTGAGAGCTTTCCGACGATGCAAACAACACCTCAATCTGAGTTGGTGTGAGAAATTTATTGCAGTTTGAAGTTTAAAAAGACATGCAAAAAGAGGGGCTTACAATGTGCCTCATGACATCCTAGTCAACAAGTGGGACCCACAACATACATGGAATTGTATCAACGATTGACACTTGACACTCAATTGGTTTTTTCCCCCAAAAAAGGACAAAAAAATAAAATAAAATAAAACAATAATATAAAAATCCATATAAAAACAAAAAAACATAAATTAAAATATAATCATATAAAAACCAACAAAAAAATATACCACATAAAACAAGAATGTGGTTATGGTCCATTGGTTTTCAAACCATATATTAAACGAACAGTAAATCCAAAAGTTGGTGGCATGGTTATATAACAAAAATGGTATAATATATGGTTATAAAAAAAAGAAACCATTCAATGAATTAAATGTCATAAAATGCTCACAACATTTATGAAAAAAGGGGATGGCTTGTTATAACAAAGCGTAACCATATATATGGTTATGTTAATAACAAACAATTGCATGACAGGGTATATTTAGTTCAACGATGAGAAATATTTGTTTGATGTTTTAAAAACATGTCAACTTGAGAGGGTTGAAGCACACGTTCAAATTTATTACAATATTTAACATATGCCAAACACTACACCATACGTTCACTTTGGTATTGCCACCCACCGCATACAATTTAAACATATTCATTTGCCATTGGAACGGGAGAGGGTCGTGAGCGGATCATGGAGTCCAACGAGGAACCAAGCACATGGAACTCTCAAGGCGCACAATCCAGAATGTGTGGAACTTTGAAGCGGAACCAAGACGGCACAATGTTAGAGGAGGAATATGTTTTTTTTTTTAAAGGAATATTTTAGATTTTTTAGGGCCCAAAATTGACACTTTCAGAACCAGTTTGAATCTATACTTTTTTTTTTTCATGAGGAACGTGATGGTGTGATCAGAGCATTCATCCGAGTAGCTAGATTCTAGTCAACTTGAGAGAATGAATTTTTGGGGAAGCTTTGAGATTCCCTGGGGTTCAGATTTTGACTAACGCAGAAAGGGGTCGTATTTACAATCATTTTTCATGATTTTTCACCAGGAATTCAACAGTGTAGTCCATATCTTCAGCAGAGGTGTGCATTTTCAGGCCATCCACTGAAGTGGAGGTATAAGATGTCTTTTGTAAATGCTTGCAATTTGATTTCACTAAAGATTAATGAATGAGGCCTCCCCACATTGAGCAGGGTCCAGAGACGTAACCCACACTACGTGAACTATGTTATCCACTTGTTTATGTCTTTGCTTCTCATAGTTTTCATCTATTTTTTATTCCTTTATATGTATGCATTTCATGGTTACAAGCTCTTACAAAAAGCAATTTTTTATGCATCTTTGAAGTGAAAATATCTAGATCAAGTCCAAAGGAGGCCTAGTTGCAAGGCCGAGAAGGGAAAGAAGAAGAGGTCGAGATCCATCAAGGGAATTCGATCATAGGCTAAGGAGCAACTAGATATGGCCACAAACCCTAAGGTGTTGATCTAACGTGAAGGGAGGATGAGTTTTCCTTGTGATCTAATGAAGCTAAGTTAGGGAGAGCTACTAGCCAAGAATTTATGAAGTTATGGGCATGCCAAACCTCTGTGATAGGCCACAGGTTGTTCTGTGCATTTGCAGGGGGCGATATCTCCTATTTTGATGAACTTAGAGGCCTAGAAGGTAGCTCAACTTGGCTGTAGACACCTAGAGCAATACATAGAAGGTAAAGGTCTAAAGAATGAGGTCTGCACAGGGTTGAAGGAGTTTTGGAGGCCAAGTTTACGGCTCCTATGAGACATGAATCCAAAAGAGGGACAAGAAGCTCAGGTTATATGCTTAGATATGTGACCCTAAAAGATGTAGACAACATCAGAATGGGTATGAGGATATTTTGCTTCATGTTGATTGATTGCAAATAGATGGAGGACTTTCCCAAGGGTTTAGGAAAAAGATTATTATGAGGCCTCAATTAGGGAAGATCCAACACAAGTGGTTTTAATACAAGAGGAGGACGTCTAATCCAAGGAGCCGCAATCTATAGGAGCATTTCTCAAGAGAAGAAATATTAGAATGATATCTATCTTTCTATGCTTGAAGGCCGAGTTTAGTAATAACTGGTCGAGTGGAAAAGGAGGGTTTTAGTGCATCTTTGAGGGCTAGTTCTTTATGATCAGACAACTGCATTCTCTATCTTGATTTAGGTAGGGCTGGCCCCTAGTACAAGTGTTAAACAAAGGATCTATGAAGTAGGTATTTGGTAGCATGTTACTTGATGGAAAACATAGGGATATGAGCCACCTAGTTGAGGATCAATGCAACTGAAGGTGAGATTTTGGACCATAATTTGGGGATTGGTTGTGTACCCTAAATAGGCCAAAATATAAGAGATACATGCACATGACCATGACCTAAAAAAGGGAAGAAGGAATTTACTATAAGGTATGGTTTATGCCTTCGAAGATTGATATACTGCTAAGTGTTTAGAGGTCTAGTTTAGGACAGAATTGGTGGAAAATTCATGTATAAAGGGAGGCTATTAGGAGCTATCCTAAGGTGACCTAACAGAAGGAATTGAGAAGAAATTTAATTCTGCTAGGAGTGGTACGATTGTTGGAGTCCAAGGGTTTTCTCATTGAAGGACTAATGGCCAGCCAAGAGAGCTATATTGTTGGCCCAAGTTCACTGTGTAGTGATGGAATTCTACAATGAGAGTGGGTAGCCTCTAAGCCCTTGACTTGTCTTCATTATAACAACAAAGGGAGACAAAAGTGGGAAGACCAAGGAGCAGCTCACAAATGGAGTTGTGAACAAATAATCAAAGACCTTACGTGTTGCATACCTTAAAGGACAAAGGAGAAACTAGAGGACATATTGACTTAGCCAAGTTCAGTGACCTAAAGGAGAAAAGTTCATTGATAGAGGTAGATTGAGGAGATGTAGGATGTTTTCAAGACACGTGAACTGAAAGGGATGTGTGTGGCCACCACTAATAAGTAGGTCAAGTGTTGTCTTATTCAGGGTAGAATGGATTTAAAAGCACTGACACCAAGCCCTAGTTGTATTCTTGTGTCATTGTGATTGTAAAGGGCCATGATCCCTGATACAGGAGCCTTAGACCGTTGTATTATAGTTTGTAATATAATGAAAAAGGGTTTGAAAATTTAAAAATTTTCATGTGAACTAGATGATTCACTGATGTGTGTTTTTCCGTTATGCAAATGATAGTGATGTTCTGGCATTTGAGTTGGTTGTGTCAAATATTGTAAGACCGAAACCTATATTCTTATATGCCATGGAAAATTCAACATTGTGTTGTTTTTTCTAGGACGAATTATCTTTATTATGGAAAAACGAAAAGAAAAAAAGGCCCATGAGATGTATTAGCAAGGATTGGTAGGAATGTCAAGAATGGAATTACCATGGTTAAAATAAAAAACATGTGAGAAGACTTTAAAATATGCATATTGAGTTCCCTAATCTCCTAGTTGGATCCTATGTCAATGAAGAAAATAAGGAAGAGGAAGAGCTAGCCTTAGTTATC
This sequence comes from Pinus taeda, assembly GCA_000404065.3. Lineage (NCBI taxonomy): Eukaryota > Viridiplantae > Streptophyta > Pinopsida > Pinales > Pinaceae > Pinus > Pinus taeda. Next base: position 19,035 of record APFE031698676.1, on the reverse strand, counting down.
TTCTTCCCAAAACGTAGAAGGAAACACCCATTGAAGGAGTTCCCCTTGGACCAAGTCAATATTTGTGGAATATGTAGTGAATACCATGCAATTGACAACTGTTCTTCTTAGATGGGTTTAAAAGCTATATATTAAGAAGTTGAGGAACTTGAATAGTTGTGCTTTGTTACAAAAAGAATGACCATGGAAACATAAATCACAATGTATGATCCAAGATGCATCTCAATGTTTGAATTCTTATTGGACTAATCCTACTTTATAGTATTCCTCTCAAAAATGGTGTCTTCCTTCTTAGCCATGGATGGCTCCTCCTTCCCCTCAACAACTTTGGAAACAAGGGTGGAGAGTGCATATGGAGGCCCCTATGTAGCCACCCATACAAATCCTTCCACCTCCTCAATTGCAAGCATCCACACCTGGCCCTCCACGATCACAATTGCTTGCACAACCTCTATCTAACCCCAATAATGGTAGGCCATCTCAACTGAATCAAACTGATGGACACACAATCTACCCTACTTACTCTATCTCTTATGTGGATTGTGATGATATTCATATTCAATTTAGGAAGACATTGACCCGAGAGCATCCTTTCATGTATATTGAAGATTTCAATAAGGAATATTAGAATGAAGTATTTGATCAAGAATTACCTCCAAAACCCATGATAATTGAACAAGTAAGCCCTAAAATCCATAAACCACCTTACTTTAAAAGATTAAGTGCACATAAACCTATAAGTCATTCAAAATTTGATTTCCAAGGTGAACTAAAAAACATGTGTTAAAATTCTACTTTTTTAGGTTAGTAAGGGTGTACCTATTTATTCAAAAGTGGTAAGGGAAATTTGTTTGAGGAGGCCTGAATGAAGACAAAGAGGTCCCTAGACCATCCATGTCATGGGCAAACTATCAATATGATGATAGGGGGAGTCCTTGTTGTGAAATACTTTGTTCTCGGTATCCCATTGGTTAAAGTGCAAGTCAATAACACTCTTTCCCAAACGTGCTAATTGACCTAGGTGCTGCTATAAATGTTATGATGTGAGAAACCATGGAAGCCAAAGGACTGTCCAACCTAAGATAAGGGACCCCACAATACTTCAACTTGCTGCTAGATTAATAGTCAAATTTTAGGGTATTTTGGAGGATGTGGTGATATCCATAAACTCATGGGAGTATCCCACTGATTTTATGGTCCTCCAACCAAAATCCTCTTTGGGGTGATGCTCATTCATCCTTGGATGACCATGGTTAGCCATTTTAAACACATCTATTAAATTCATATCTAGGAGTATGCCAATCTCCAATGGAACCTCTACCAAATAACTAATCTTATACCCTCGTACAAAGCCTAGTATAGATCCTGAAACACCTTTTTGGGTTGACAGATAAGGAAGTGATGAATACGAAGTACTCTATCAGGTTTTCTTTATTGATCAATATATATTTATCTGAGAAAATACTAAGGATGAAGAAATAAATGATTTCATTGTTTCCTCTTCCTCTTCCTCCAATGCACATGTTCTTGAACTCTTTCTATATCCAAAAACTCAGAATTATCTTACCTCAGAAAACACTTCATCTTTAGAACATGAGTCCTCAATTGAAGAGAAACAAATAATCTACCATAGAGACCATCAGAATTAGCCCAATAAAAACTTTCAATATCAATAAGGAGTTGACAAATCATCAAAAATAAAAATTCATCAAGGTACTGCAAAGGCACAAGGATGCCTTCACTTAGGACTACTCTAATATGATCCATCTCGATTTAATGTACACATTATATATAATATATATATATATAATATATATATATATAAGGATCGAAACCCATGTGCCAACCCTAATGCCATATGAATTCGACATTGAGGGACATAGTCAAGGAAGAACCATAGAAATTAATTTCCATTGATTTTATTTATCTGGCTTTTGACAGTTAGTGGGTCTTCCATTTAGTTTTTGCACTAAAAAAGGATGGAAAATTGATCTAGGAGGATCTCTAAAACCAAGAAAAAATGACGTTCTTGAATTCTAATGTAAATGCACTCACGTTAAATAGTTTGTTGAGAAATTTTCAATTCAAGGAAGAACCATAGAAATTAATTTCCATTGATTTTATTTATCTGGCTTTTGACAGTTAGTGGGTCTTCCATTTAGTTTTTGCACTAAAAAAGGATGGAAAATTGATCTAGGAGGATCTCTAAAACCAAGAAAAAATGACGTTCTTGAATTCTAATGTAAATGCACTCACGTTAAATAGTTTGTTGAGAAATTTTCAGTGAAACTTGAATGAAGTCAAACTGTTGCCGTATGAGAAAGTTATGGTTATCTGAAGTTATAGTACAACAAATAAAAATTTGGCAGAGTGTGACATGTGGCAGCACCACATGGGGACACATGGTAGTATAGATAGTACATATACTGACGTGGTGTTGAAATTTGATGACTAAAAAGTTTCCTGCAATCCCAACCCTGTTTTAATTTCACCTTATCACTCCCTTTCAGTTAAATTCCCTTTCCCATAAACATACATTCAACATATAGAATTCTGGAAATGAAATTTTTAGATTAAAACACATGGGATTGTCAACACATGCTGAAAATAAATATGGACATAAACAAACTAGAAACACACATAAAAATACACACATATTTTTGGTCAACTTAGACTCAGGAAAAACCCCTTCATTCTTCTCTGACCTGTTAGAGAGCTCTTCAAATTTAGTTATGTTTCAGGTTCAATAAAAATACAATTGCATACAAAACAAAACAAAAAATACAACTTATCTCTTCAACCCAAAACTCCTTGAAAACCATGCCCACTTTTCCTTGATTTCCGTTCCCACATGAAGCTGAAAATATGTGTTGTACAGATATAGATTGTACAGACTTCACTATACGGATTCCATACGGACTCTACAGATTTGTGTACCGCTATGCAGACTGTATAGATTTTTTTTTCAATTTTCATTTTCTCAAAAACTTCTCTCGAATGACGTGCAACTCACAACATTAATTTTTGTTTGTACTGTACCTTCTTCTGTCTTCTATGCCTTGATTTCCATGCCCAAAAATCACTCCTTCAGCTTTCTGCAACAAATTTCTCCTTTAGAAATTTTCTCTAGTTCTCAGGTTCCTTTTTGCAATCTGCTTATGAAGAATGAATGCAGTCTCTCTTTTCTTCCCCCCCCTTTGGTTTCCCTAAATGACTTTTGGGCAACCTTAAGATTTAATGGCTCAGATTCATTTAGATCAAGGGATGAGAATAAATGTGCATTTAATTCTCAATTTCTATTTTTTAACTCACCCATTAAATAAAGTACCCACGTTGAACTTTATGTCTAAAGTCACTTTTCACTTTATAATTTAACATTGACTTTACCACTTATAAAGTCACGTTCACTTTAAAATGTTAGACTTAGGAAAATAATTATTTTAGACACTTTTCCCTCGGTAGAGACTAACCCATGGGAAACCACTTGTCCAAGGTACATTAAAAATCAACACTTCCTCTTACCGAAGAAAGTGTTTCTCAGCACACCCATCTTATCCCTGAAATGGACATGCTTTCCTCTTGGAAAGGACTTTGTGAGAACATCGACCACCTGCTCATCTGTTGATATATACTCCAACTTCACTACCCCCTTTTTGAAGATAGCACCTGATGAAATGATATCTAATGTCAATGTGTTTTGACCTGTCATGAAACATTGGATTCTGCGTGAGTTTAATGCAAATCTAATTATCACAGTGAATAACCATCAGTTTCAACTCTTGATCAAATAGGCCATATAGCAAATTGTGAACCCAAATGGCCTCACAACTAGCCTGGTTAGCAGCCATATACTCAGCTTAAGAAGATCTCAAAGAAACTGAATTTTTCTTTCGACTGAACCACGACACAACTGCTGAACCCAATCCAAAGCAACACCCTCAAGTTATTTCCCTGTCATAAGAAAAACCTACCCAATCTGCATTTGCGTAACCTACCAGCCTCACTCCATCTCCTCAACTATAGTCTAGACCATAATCAATAGTCCCCTACACGTAGCGACGAATTTGTTTTGTAGCTACCCAGTGCACTCTCCTGGGCTCAACCATGAACTAGATAAGAGTGTTCACTGCAAATCATATATCTGGCCTAGTGTTGACCAGATACATCAAGGACCCAGTAAGCTTCATATACAATGTGGAATCCACCAAACTAGAATTTGAAGCATGAAGCTTCTTCTAGTTGGTGATCATAGGTGTAGACATGGGTTGATAGTCTGAAATGTGAAAACTTCTCAACGCATCCACAACATACTTCCCCTACCCCAAAAAGATATGCCCCTCCTCCTGCCACACCTCAGGCCCCAATAAGTAATGTATCAACCCAATGTCCTGCATCTCAAACTCCATGTCAAGATCCTCCTTGCAACCACTAATCAGTCTCTCTACCACAGTAATGAACAAGTCATCAACATACAACACAAGAATGAGAGGATCATCCCCTACAACAATGTAGTATAGGTTCGGATCTTCATCACTCTTCGTGGAACCCATCTGCTACAAGTAAGTATCAATCCTCGAATACCAAGCTCTCGGAGCTTGCTTAAGTCCATAGAGTGCTTGCCTCAACCGACATACATGGGTCCCCCACCCAAGTACTTCAAAGCCCTGTGGCTTCTCAACATACACCTCCTCCTCTATAACTCCGTTCAGAAATGCAGTCTTCACATCCATTTTATGGATCTGCTACCCCATTTCTGCAGTAATAGAAATAAGGGACTAGATAGAAGTGTACCAAGCTACAAGAGCGAAGGTCTCATCATAGTCAAATCCATCTATATGTGAGAACCCTCTAGCCATAAACCTTGCCTTGAACTTCTCAATGCTGCCATCTGCAACATGCTTGATCTTGTAGAGCCACATGGAAGTCACAATTGAATTGCCCTCAGGCCTAGAAACCACTTCCCAGATATTGTTCTTAATGATAGAGGAATACTCCTCCACCATAGCCTCTCTCCATACCTCTTGGCTGGAAGCCTCCTCATAGCTAGTAGACTCAGAGTCAACAATGCTGGTAGCCTTGGCTACATAAATGCAAAATTGCTGAGGTGGAACACTCTCCCTCTTCACCCTCTTTGGAGGACCAATGGACTTCACTTCCTTCAAGGTGTCTTGAATCCACTTGAGCCTCCTCTTCCCTGAAGAAGCTTCCCCATAGGGAACCTCATTCTCTGTGCCCTAGTCTGGTGAACCTGAAAGTCTGCCAATTGACCCTGGTGTGCCTATAACAACACCTGTTCTCAAAGAACCTATAATGGTACCCGTGCCTGTGTCAGATGAAATTCCATGTGAAATCTATACTAGTGGAATCCCTAAAGAAGTGCTCAGTGAACTCGCCACTGCTGCCCCAGATGTCACTGACACTGAAGTACCTCCTGTACCAGTCGATCTAGAACCCTAAGGACCTACTCCCTGTACCTGACCTCCCTACTGAGGAGAAGTCTATGCCTCTCTCATCATACTCCTGTGATCTTCAATAGGACCTGTCCTCCTTGAAATTCACATACCTCCTAATCACCACTCTCCATTTAGAAGAAATGAAGATTCGATAGGCCTTTGAAGTCTCCCTGTACCCCATAAAGATACCCTTCTCTTCCATGGGTTCCACCTTAGTCCTCTGCTCCTTGGGGATATAAGAATATGTGAGACATCCAAAGATACGAAGATGTACCACATGAAGCTTCTTTCAAGTGAAAGCGTACTCTAGAGTCATATTCCCTAATACTCTTTGAGGACTCCTATTCTAAAGATAAACAATAGTATTATAGGCCTCAACCCATAAAAACAAAGGCAACCCTTGATCATGAATCATCTCTCTAGTAGCCCCAAAAATAGCTCTATTCTTCCTTTCACACACCCGATTCTACTGGGGGTTGTAAGGAACTGTGAACTCTCTCTTAATGCCCTCTTATGCATATAAGTTAGAAAACCCACCATTGGTATACTCACTACCATTTTTTGACCTCAAGACCCAAATATTCCTACCTGTTTGCTTTTCCACAAGAGCTTTTAACTCTTTAAAGCGACTGAAGGTCTCACCCTTGGTCTTCAGGAAATATATCCAAGTCCTCCTAGAGTATTCATCAATGGATATAACATAATACTCATAACCACCCAAAGACACATGAGACATACGACCACTAACATCAGTATGAATCAAGTCTAGTATACCTGTAGATCTGTTGTCATTCACTCAGAATGATAACTTGGTGTACTTGCCCAAAACACATCCTTTGCAGACCTCATAATGCTTGACATTGAAATCAGGAACTCCAAGAGTGATGTCCCTTAGTACTGTTAAAGCTCCATGATGCATATGCGCCATCTTCTGGTTCCTTAACTCACACAAGTCTCTACTACTGGTGGTACTAGTGCGAGTGCTACTCACCAATTCTCCTGTCGAGTGAAAACTGAACCTATATAGTTTCCTAGAGTAGACTCCAATCACTTTGGCTGAAGTGATGGAAGCTCCCCTGGGATGCATCAATATCTACCCTCCTGAGAAAGTGACGTCAAAGACCTTCTCCTCCATAGTAGACATTGAAATCAAGTTCTTCTTCATCCCCAGAACATACAAAACATCTATGACTTTCAAAGGAGGCAAAGAATCCCTCTCAAAGGTCACAGTCCCCACACCAACAACTCTCATAGTGCATTCATCTCCTGGTACAATCTCAATATCAAGTGCCCTCTCAGGATGCTCTGAAAATAACTCTCGTGCACCTGTCATATGGCGGGAAGCCCCACTGTTTATGTACCACACATCAGATGATGTACTCCTACTAGATGTAAAGTAATAAATGCAAATTCTTGGTCAAACTGTGAAGCAAATTGCTCCACCTCTGTTGAAGCTGCAATACCTTTCTTCCCCTTATTCTTCCTCTTAGGACACGTAGCAGCGTAGTGTCCCATCTTATGACATGCCCAACATTTGACTTTGGAAATATCCATATCTTTCTTCTTCTTCTTCTCTTTTCCCTTAGCCCCATTTGATGAGGCCCCTTTCTTGTCCTTCCCTTTGTTCTTCCCCCTAGCTGTCAATGCTACATCCTTCTCATCTGCTATATTCACCCCACCACTACCAGTCTTCCGTATCTCATGCTACACACAGTCATCCCAGAATTTGTTCCAATTGGGAAGATTCTACCTAGAGGTAACAACATATCCAAAGACATCCCAAGACTTAGGAAGTCCCACTACAACTATCCTGACTAATTCTGTTGGTGCAATTGCCTCACCAAGAGCAATCAAATCATCATGTACCTATTTGACCCTACCAAGATAATGAACTAAAATTTTAGCCTTTGTCATCCTCATGTTCTTCAATTGTTCTTTGAGTATCATCATCCTTCTCTCATTGGTACTCTAATAGAGATTGGTTAAAACTATCCACATTTGATATGCATATGTTTTTCCTCTCATCTGAGAAACCACATGATCCTTCATACTGTCCATCAAAATCCTTTTTGCCTTTGCATTATTTTTTGTGAATTCAACAAGTTCATTTGCAACAGTAGGAGGCACAACCACTTTCCCCACTATGTCCCAAATTGCTTCTTCCTCAAACACTATCTGAATTATGTCCTTCCAAATGGCATAGTTGGATATCCCATCTAGTATGTCCTCTATCCTTAAGAACATGGCCACGACTGCTGTCCAAAATTTACAAAACCAAGAAAAAATGAGAAGTGAACTTTCCATCGTACCTTTCTATCCCAAAAGTTTATTTTTTGTGAAATTTCACCTTGCTGTCCCAAAAATATTAGTTTGCTGTCCAAAAATTCAGTTTATTGTCAAACCACAATTTTCTGTCCCAAACTACTGTCCGCTGTTCAAACTGCAACTTTTAGACTGTAGCTCTGATACCATGTTGAAATTGGATGACTAAAATGTTTCCTGCAATCCCAACATGGTTTTAATTTCACCTTATCACTCCCATTCAGTTAAATGCCTCTTCCCATAAACATACATTCAACATATAGAATTCTGCAGATGGAAATTTCAGATTAAAACACATGGGACTGTCAACACATGTTGAAAATAATATGAACATAAACAAACCAAAAAAACACATAAAAATACACACAGATTTTGGTCAACTTAGACCCAGGAAAAATCCCTTCAATATTCTTTGGGAAAACCCTATTAGAGATCTTTTCAAATTTATTTATTTTTCAAGTTCAAGAAAAATACATCTGTAGAAAAAACAAAATAGCAAAATACAACTTATCTCTTCAACCCAAAACTCCTTGAAAACCATGTGCACTTTGCCTCAATTTTTATGCTCAATTGAAGCTGAAAATATGTACTATACGGATACAAAGTGTACAGACTGTGCTATATGGATTTCTATACCTATGTACAGAATGTATGGATATCTTTTTTCTTTTTTTTTTTCAAAAACTTCTCTCAAATGGTGTGCAGATCAAAACATTAAATTCTGTTCGTACTGTACCTTATGCTTTCTTCTATGCCTTGATTTCCATGCCCAAAAATCACTCCTTCAGTTTGCTGCAGCAAATTTCTCCTTCAGAACATTTTTCTAGCTCTCAACCTCCTTTCTCCAATATGCCGATGAATAATGAATGAAGTCTCTCTTTTCTTTCCCCCTTTTTGTTTCCCTAATGACTTTTGGGCAACCCTAAGATCTAATGGCTCAAATTCATTTAGATCAAGGGATGAGAATAAATGTACATTTAATTCTCACTTTCTATTTTTTAACCCACCCATTAAATAAAGTGCCCACGTTGTAATTTATGTCTAAAGTCATTTTTCACTTTATAATTTAACATTGAATTTACCACTTATAAAATCACTTTCAGTTTATAAAGTCACACTTCGGAAAATAATTATTTTGGACACTCTTCCGCATGTAGAGACTAAGCCATGGGAAACCACTTGTCCAAGGTACATTAAAAATCAACACGTGGTAGTACAATTGTTGGAGGGTGGGCCAATCATAGTGTGACATGAAAGGTGTTAACTCTCCATAATTTCCCTAGGCTGAAGAGAGAAAATCAGAGGTAACCACAAACCATTTAGTGTAGGTTTTAATCCTATATCGAAATTACCTACATACGAATTTTGAAAACATAAAATAAACAATTGTGAGAGCATAAAACATAAAACTGATATACACAAATATTTTACCTTGTATCCCAAAACTGAGAATACCAGATTGATTTTTCATTATATTCCTTTCAATGTTACAATACATATATACACGCTGAATCATCGATAAACCCCAATCCATTAACCCTGGATTAGAGCATAACCATAGTTCCCTTGACTAGATTTACAAAATACCATGGACAGAAAACCATCATGCCCAAAACCATGTGCTAAATCCATGGACAAAACCATAGGAAGGTCCGCCCACCTAATATAGGGTCCAATTTTTTTTTCCTAGGGCGCTGCCTCAGACCCTATGCAGGGGGGATACTGCCCACCTACATACGCCCTGACAAGGTGGGAAGCTTCCCTAGCGTGACCCCCTTGCTATGCCCGACACAACGTATAGGGAGGTCTAGTCTTCCAAATAATATAACACACACCCAACATTGTCCCACTTGTTGTTTTCTTTCCATAGAGGGCCACAAGAGATCTTAGTCATTGATCCATCCCTACAACACCCATTGTTTCTTTATACCAAGAGAACTTATTAGTGCTCAAAGAATTTGTCAATGCATCTGCAGTATTCTTCAAAGTGTCTACCTTTAGTAGTAGCTCCTTTTATCCCTCAACCATATCCATCAAAAAATGATACTCAACATTAATGTGCTTTGTCTTTGAATGATAAGTAGGGTTCTTTGCCAAGAAAATTGCATTTTAGCTATCACAATCTATCCTTATAGCTCGCTGTACTAACCCCATGCTTGAACACAATCTTTGCAACCAAACTGCTTCCTTCCTTGCATGAGTGCCTGCCTATATTTTGCCTCTGTATTTGAAAGGGCCACTACAGATGTCTCTTATTCATCCAACTGACTACACCTCCAAATAGGTTAAACACATATCCACTTGTATATCTTCTCTAATCTAGATCTCCAACTTAGTCTGCATCAAGAAAGCCACAGATGTAAAAAACTATGTCCAATATTGGTCTTCCTTAGTAGCACAAACCATAATCACTAGTGCTACGCAAATACCTAAAAACCCGCTTCACTACTGTCTAATGCTCATTCCCTAGTTTTGACATAAACCCGCTCAATACTCACACTGCATGTGCAATTTATGGTCTAGTACAAACCATTTCATAAATCAGGTTACTGACTACACTTGCATATGGAACACATGACATGTCCTCTTCCTCTTCTTGTGTCTTAGGACACTGTTCAAAAAATAAATTTACACCTACAGGAATAGGAACCTTCATTGGTCTATTATCTTGCATATTAAACCTCTGCAATATTGTATCGACATACTTCCTCTGGTTTAACCATAGCTTCCTCTTTTCCTGATCCCATTTAATTTCCATGCCCAAAATATAGTTCACAACACCAAGATATTTCATGCCAAATTTGGAGGACAATTGGGTCTTCAATTCCTAGATAATTTCTTTGCTATTTCCAATCAACAACATATTATCCACATACAAGACCCAAAAAATAACATGATCACCAATTAATTTAAAATACACATAGTGATATGCTTTTCTTATGGTGAAGCCATGTCCCCGTATATATGTATCATATTTTTGATACCACATTCTTGGTGACTGTTTTAACCCATACATAGACTTTTTTAACTTGCATACCAGGTCTTTCTTACCCTTCACTGATCCTTGGTGACTATTTTAACCCATACATAGACTTTTTTAACTTGCATACCAGGTCTTTCTTACCCTTCACTGATCCTTGGTGACTATTTTAACCCATACATAGACTTTTTTAACTTGCATACCAGGTCTTTCTTACCCTTCACTGATCCTTGGTGACTATTTTAACCCATACATAGACTTTTTTAACTTGCATACCCTATATTTATTACCCTTCACTACAAAGCCTTCTGGTCGCTTCATGTAGATCTCTCCTTCTAGATCCCCATGAAGAAACATTGTCTTAACATCCATCTATTCTAACTCAAAATCAAAAGCAAAAACAACATATAAAAGTAATCTAATAGAAGCTACCTTGGCAATAGGAGAAAAATATCATCAAAATTAATTCCCGGCACTTGGGAATAACCTTTTGCTACCAACCGAGCTTTGTATTTATCCACCCTGCCTTCTACATTCATTTTATTCTTAAACACCCATTTGCTTCCATTGGGTTTCCTTCCAACCGACAACTCCACTAGATCTGAAGCCTCATTTTTGTGAAAAGATGCCATTTCATCAACCATGGCCTCTTTCCAAAGTTTTCCTTTCTCTCAATCTACTGCCTCCCTAATAGTTTTGGGATCATCATTAGTACTAGATAAAGCAAAATTTGAATAGAAAGCAGATGGAATATACGTTTTTGGCAGCCTTCTTTCTTGAATTGATCTTTTCATAGCTTGAGTTTGTGGCTCCTCATCTTCTAATTCCTCTTCTGGTGTAGAGTTTGATTCTTCCTCCTTTAGATCAAACTCTATCTTCTCAGTTTCCTTTGGTAGGACTTCATGTTTAATAACATATTTCACCTCTCTAAACACCACATATCATCTATACAAAACCTTCCTTATTTATGGGTTCCAAAGCTTATAACCTTTTAAACCATCCTTATACCCAATACAGATGCACCTTTCAGGCTTACTATCCAACTTTGTTATTTTCTCCTTTGGAACATGTACATATGCATCACATCCAAATACCCTCAGATATGAAAGAGAAAGTTTCTTACCAGTCCATACCTCATGTGGAGACTTATCCTCCAACGTTGATGAAGGTGATTTGTTGACTAGGTAATGTGCAGTCTCCACCGCCTCTGCCCATAATTCCTGTCCTAACTCGACACCACTGAGCATGTTTCTTTCCTTTTCCATAAACATCCTATTCATTCTTTTTGCAACTCCATTTTGCTGAGGTGTGTATGGAGTAGTATTCTGCCACGCTATACCACACTTCTTACAAAACTCTTCAAATTCATTCTTGCAAAACTCTCCACCATTATCTATCCTCAACACCTTTATCTTCTTCTCTATTTGGTTTTCCACTAGAGCTGTAAATTCTTTAAACATGTCAAAGACTTAAGATTTCTTCCAAAAGAAATATATCCATGTATTCCTTGAGAAGTCATCTATAAATGATACATAGTACACAGACTTACCCAATGATGGAACCAACATAGGTCCAAACACATCATTGTGCACAAGATCTAATACCTGTTTTTCCCTCTTAGCACTAGATGGGAAACTCACCCGATTCTGCTTCCCATATACACAATTTTCACAAAAATCAAAATACAGAGAGAAATTAGACATACCTTCTACCATACCATTACCATGAAGTATTCAAAGGCCCTTCTCTCCAATATGTCCAAACCTTTGATGCCATAGCATGGGCTTTTCTCCAGAGACAACTAGATTTGCTGCTCCACTTTCAGGAACCACATAACTGTTGCACCCATTAATAATAATGTAGCTCTGAAGTTTGTAGATATTTTCAATCCAGTCTCCCAACATCAATACCAGTGATCCCCAAACCATCTTGTAGATATCTTTCTCGAACACTATTTTTGCACATGCATCATCCAACTTGTTTACAAAAGTCAGATTTCTGGCCAATGCAAGAATATGCAGAACACCCAGAAGTGTTCTAATCCTTCCACCTTGCAACTTCAACTTGAGTTTTCCATGACCAATGATTCTAGCCTTCCTTTCATCCCCTACGAATACATCACGACCATTATATTTCTTATACTCGTAGAACCACTCTCAATGGGGAGTGAAGTGAAAGGATGCACTTGAGTCAATCAACCATGCCCCATGATCTACATGTGTACTTGAAGAAGAAGCCAAGTACACATCCCACCTTTATCTGAGGTGGTTATCACCTCTACAAAAAGAGCATCATCAGATCCATTTCCTTTCTGAGAAGCTTTAGATTTATACTCCCTTTTAAGGTGCGCTTCATTTATGGATTTCTAGTACACCTTTACAGGTTTTCCTGGAGATTTAGATCTTCCTCTAGATTTAGATCTCCCACTTGAGGACTTATTTTTGTTTCTATTAGAGGATCGTCCTCATATAGATAAGACATCACCATTCTGGCCCTCCATATTTTTCCATCTCATCTCCTCCGACAACAAGGATGAGACTATTTCATCAAACTGCAAGGAAGTTGCATTACTACCTATTGCAACAACCAAACTATCCCACGAATTTGGTAGAGAACAAAATTAATTGATGCAATTATCTTCATTTGAAATTTTAATATCAACAGATAATAACTGGCTTACCACAGTATTAAAGGCATTCAGATGTTTTGTCACCGAGTATCCATCTTTTATCCTTAGATTATACAACCTTTTTTGTAGGAACAATTTATTCACTAGAGACATAGATTGGTACAAAGTCCCTAACTTTTCCCACAAATCATTTATCGAAGCTTCCTCTGATACATTCAACAATACTGAATCTGAGACACATAATCATATTTTTCTCTTTGCTTTCCGATTCAACTTCGCCCAGTCTTCATCTGACGTTTCTGTTGGTTTAGTACCTGTTGAGGCCTCGGAAATTGTTGCCACAACATCGGGGATAACCACCCGGTTCGGACCTTGGTACAACTCCTTTTCCATTTGGAATGGTGGCTCCGACTGGAGATAATGGGACCAGTTTCCCGATAATGAAATAAAAGGGATGGATGGGTGATGAATAAATTTCTTAAATGATAGGCGAATAACTTATACTATTGACAAAAATAGGGAAACTAATACTAATCCCGGGAACAACTTATTCATTCAGAATGTAGCGTTAAATAATCTTTATCTATTTATCAGGCATATAGATGACTCTGTAAAATAAATAAAGATGTTCAATCATTCAAAGATTGCTTCACATGAATAGTCACAATGAAGCGATAAATACAAATTACTACATTCACTGTTCATATCATCGATACATATATACATCTGAAAGGAAAGCATGCGATAAACAACCAATAGTGGAATGCATAAGGAATTCTGTGAAAAAACACACATATATATATAAGCGATAATAGCAAGAGCGATTTCAATAACAATTCATATAACAAAAAAGAATACAGACGCAGATAATAGTACCATGTGAGCTGTAGATCGATCCGAAATATCAATCGCTATTCAAAATTCGCTCTTCAACACAGAAATGCTTTCAAACAATGACAATAGTGCACATTTGCATAAAATCCTTCCTCATCAAATTTGGAATAATTGGTCAAGTTTCATAAAAGAATATCCCTGAAGTACAATAGTGCAATTTCAGGGTTTAAGTCATATACAAAACTTTTACGACCCTTTCTAAATGCATGAAAGGGTCTATAAATACTATTAAGCTAAAAAGATATATGAAACAAAATCCTACTAAATTGGTATCAGTAAATGTGGTCTATTTCTCAGGGGCGATCTGGCAGTCGGTGAAATGAGTCATGCCTCAGGTTGCTTACCCTTAAACCTTAGCTGGCTTATTGCGAGCATTGGTTCTACTTTTGGCGGTTTGTTGAGGCGTAAACTGAATTGGGCGGCGAAGGTGGCATCCTGGATGTCAGGTATAATATAACCGACAGCATCGGTTAGGCACTTCAAGACGACTCTTTGGCTATATGGTTTGATTAAGAAGAACCAATATGCATCCCATGTCAGACTGTTGATTCCAGCGATCAATCTTGCGCTTTTCTCCAGCTCCGGATAGCATGAGTGCTCCAATATATTTGCTGTTGTTAATTGACCTGGAGTGCATTGGGAAATTATGTTAGATAAATACAATGTATTATTTATTAATTCAACCAAATTTCCACTGATTGTCCTGCATCTGGAAGTTTCTCTTTCTGCTTTCGTTAGTTGCGATTGCCATTCTATGAATAATATCTCTTTGTGCGGTTCCAGAATTCTTGGTAGATTAGCTGCCCGGCCTACATCGGAATCTTGCCATTCTATAAAGTTTGTCAGTGTTTCTTCGGCTTGATCCAAGTCGGTCCTTGCTTTGTCTACCTTTTCGCTTATAGATGCTGCCAATTCGCACAATGGTTCTGCTCGTATAATGTGTTGACATAATAGCTTAACCTGATTAATCAATCCCTTATTTAGCTGAAGCGCTTCCGCCTTGAACTCATCTATCTGAGGGATATTTTTCATTTGTTCAATTTGAGTGGTCAATTGAGTGATTTGTTCATCTTTCGCTTTCATTGTTCCCTCAGTTGATATTCTTAACTGCTCCAGTGCCGCCAATAGCTCCTTTTGCCTTTGTATTGCGCTTTCATCAATTCTCTTCTTTTGCTCCTGTAATTGCTTGGTCAGCTGATTATTGTTCTGCTGTTGTACTAGTAATTCTTTCTCCGCCTGCTCTGCCCTCTGCTGAGCTTCTGATAATCTCACTTGTAGCGACGCGATGTCCTGATCCTTGGCTTTTAACAAATTGCTTACCTCCGATGCTTTATCAATAGTTGCCGCTGAATATGCTCCAGCAAATTGTGATAGCTTGGTTAAGTCATCAGAGGGGTCGAATTCCTCTTTCCATACGACATTGCCCGTTACTGTTAATTCAGGGAATGGGGAAGGTTGATCAGTTCTTCTCCTTTTCCTCTGTCACTTTACGATAGCTTTATGATTGGGGCTATAAAATACATCTAAAGGGGGGATCTTTTCAATTTGCAAAACGATCTCTCCCGTTGGATCTTTAGGAATTATCTCTAGTTCTTTTGTTTTGGGTAGGCCGCTGGTTTCACCTGAAACCAGTTTCGATGTCACTTCCTGTGTATCACCTTCTTTAGAAACCTCATCATCTTTCGAGCACTCTAAGTTATTGATGATTGTACTGAATTGTTTCCATTGCTGGAGCAAGTTCGGATCAACTAATGTATCATTGTTATTCTTAGAGCTGCTCTCTTCTTGGGTCTTTGCTTGGGTTTCTTCTTGTCGCTGCACATTTTCCTGGGTTACCTCTTGCCTCTGGCTATGCGCTTCCTCATGCTGTTTTGATGTAGTAGGAGGTGGTGTATTATTTCGCTGTTCAGACTCGCTTGACCTGGTTGTTGTTGGAAAAGTTGCTAACAGGTCTAGAGGCAGAGTTTGCAACCTCTGTTCTCTAATTCTGTTAAATTCAACTAGCCCTTCATCATTATAAACATTTCTGGCAAGCGACTTGACTTGATATAGTGATTCGGCTGACACGAACAAATCTTCGAATTTGTCTTCTTTGTGCTCGACCTTGGCCAATTTGGCCTGGTCGAGCGCATTGTAAGCGATCTTTCTTGGATCATATTGCCTTCTTGGCAGGGTAGCCAGAGTGAGCAAATTCATTTTCCCAGCTTCCTTCTCTGCATGCTTGATATCATGCAGGGAATACACTCCAATTCGTAATGGAAAAGAAGGCCAAATATGTTTTTTTAGCTCTTTTCAGGGTCTAGGTAACCCCTTCAGCACTGATTTGATAAGCTACCTCCCTGGTAAGTAGCTTATCGGGGATGCAAAGTGGTAGCACATGTGTCTTAGCCTGACTACCAAAAACTATGATGTAGGTGAATTTATCCTCCCCAAACCAACTTGCTACTACAGTCAAATCTACCCCTGCTTGCTTGGAAATTTTCGGGGCAGGCTTATTAAAAATTGAATAATGAATTGGGAACATAAAACCATTGCAGATTTGGTACAGGTGGTGCTTATAACTGGTCTTCCATAGCTTTCGATGATATATGTGAATGGGTGTGGGGTCTTGTGACGTCCACCTCCATCCCAGCACAGGAAACTCAGAATTAAAACACAACACGTCCATAATATAGGCACTATAATAAAATGGCGGAATAACCCTCTCTGTGACATGATAGTCAGACCTGAAGTTGAGGATGGCTTTGGCTAACTTATCGGATAATATAACTGCCCAATCCATGATTTCTCCACTGCATGCTGCCTCTATTAGGGGAACCATTTCTATGGTGAAATTGGCAGAGTCATGCAATCCCCATAGCCTACACATCATAATTCCAGCATAACAGTAAGGAGAACACACGGAGTCAACTGAGTACTTACCCGAGGTTTTATGCTTGTGTTTTGCTGGATTCTGTCTCCAGCCTCGAATTGGTTAAGACTCGGTCTCGTTCTCTGCTCAAAATTTCTGCATAAAATGCAGCATTATATTTCTTCTCTTCTTGCAGCAGGTGATACATTAGCCTTAGGTCTTCGGCTCGAAACGAACCGAAAACCCACCTGTCCGTAGTTTCAAACAGTCTATTGATAATTGGGAGCTCTTGGATTGCCCACCTTAGCACATCTGTGTAAGGAAGAAGTTGTTCCCGAGCCGCTATCCTGTGTAGGAAAGAGTCGGCCAAGTCCTTTAAATTGGCATCAGATTTGCTGGTATTATCACATAAAATCTCTACTTCGGTCATCATTGGCCCTTTTGCTTCAATCAAATTATAAGTCCCTTGCCAAGTGGTCCTGGTGAGTCCTAAGCAAGTTGTATATGATATTAGCCCTTTATTCTTTCTAGTTGGATCAGTGACAGTTGGCCCTGCGGCTAGCGGAGCAGTAGGCATTGTAGTCTTCTTGGATTTCTTTCCCATTCCACTTTCTTCTATTCCTATGGAAGAATTCTGCACAGAGTGAAAGATAAGTGCAACACATGCAACAATATCATGAATTGAACAGAATGAAATATATATATATCTTGGCGCATTCATAGTAATTAATCGACTTAAGGTGGCCTTTAGGATCAAATACGTGGATAGGCTTCAAGCCTGCTTTTCTTATTAAATGGTTGTTACAGCCTGTCAGTCTCATTAATTACAGTTGCTTCGATTAATGGATGAATGATTTATTTGAAGCATGCTTAGGGTGATTTGGCGGTTTGAACGCGGATGAGCGGATTTTCGAAAGGATATGGCCTTAATTACGAATAAATCATATCAAACTGCCTTTATGACTGTTACTTTGAGAACTGTGCTATTTACCTTTTGCGAAATCGGGCATCAGGGAAATGCTAAGTTATTGCATTGGTTTTTCTTGGAATCCCCGATCGCCAATATCCGATATCGCATCGCGTCGGATGAGGAGAAGCTTAGTTGTGCTTTAGATGTTATCGCTGATTGCAGATTGCCGATTGCTGATTTCGCATCGCATTGTAGCAAGGATCATTACTCGTGTTACTTTATGCTTTGCTGATATCCAATAGCGATTTCGCATCGGCGAAAACTAACATGTCCCTTACATTGTGTTTTCTTTGTCATTGCGATATGCGATCGCTTTATCGCAATGATAAAGATAAATCGTTTTATATCGGGGTTTTTTTATTGGTTTTATTAAAAAGCCTTTTTGTGAAATAGAACTTTAAATTGATACCAATTTGAAAAAGAAATTAAAAAGGGACCCATTTCACATTATAGTTTTTGGAATTTTAATGATATGAAATGGGGGGTTGTTGTAGGGCACAACAATTGGCGATTCGCTGGGAGAAGAAGTTATCTCTGAATAGTATAGAAATACTTAAACTTTTTCATAATAGAAATTTTATTCAAAAGAGAAAATTCTAATATAATTAGATATCGTTGCATTCTAAGGAAACAAAACTTTCTTTGCTAATTTCCTCTCTTGTTGAAAATAGATACATTCCAGATTTTCAAATTGGCACCTATTGGTTGATATTGATAAAATAGGAGACTTTTCCAAACCAACTATTAAAATTAACTCGTTTTCCATAGGTAGAGCCTCTGCTGCCAGCAAACGTCCATAGTCTCGGCAAGGATACCTTTTAACCACATCATTGTCTATTGTCCTATTCACTTCAGAGCATGATTAACAAAATGAATTCAAAATCATGTTTTTTTTTTTTTTTTACATTTGTTTTGATTTTCTTTTTCTGTTATTTT